>JANHFN010010469.1:47669-58169 GCA_032468175.1 Toxicocalamus goodenoughensis
AGGAGGGAGGGAGGGAGACGGAGAGGGAAAAAGAGAGAAAGAAAGAGGGAGGGAGAAAGGGAGAAAGAGAGATGGGAGAGAGAGAAAGACAAGAAGGAGGGAGGGCGGGAGACGGAGAGGGAAAAAGAGAGAAAGAAAGAGGGAAGGAGAAAGGGAGAAAGGGAGCAAGAGAGAAAGAGGGAGGGAGAAAGAGATGAGAGAGAGAGGGAGGGAGAGAGAGAGAGACAGAGAGAGAGAGATCTGTTTCCCATGCAAAAGAAAACACCAAGAGCCACAAAACTTGGGTAGACATGGCTGGGGAGGTATCATGTGACTCAGTGGGGGTGAGTGACATTGAGTTGGCCACGCCCACCCAGGTTTTGTGGCTCCCGGTGTTTGGTTTTCTGTGGGAAATGGGTACAAATGGCTCTTTTGAGCGTTCCAGGTTGCAGACACACACACACACACACACACACACACACACACCGTCCTAGGGAAACATAAACACAGAAAAAGTGCAGTGGAAGAGAATAAGCAGCATGGTCAAAAGACAAGAAGTTTGTGCTTTTTTTTTCTTTCTTTCCTGTCAAAGTTTGGATGACACGCTTGGTACAACATCAGATTAGGTAGACTGAAATCCACACCGATTCAACCATAAACCTCCGGGCCCATCTTCCTCGTCCTATGAAACGGCCAAACGTTGCCTCTGGCGGTTAAGCGAAATGATAATCAGGGCGAAGCCAAAATGAGATGGCATGAATTAGCATATTAACGAGGCTGCCATTAATATGTACAGGACAATTTTTAACGTTCCTGGCACCGAAGTACCTTATGGTTTTCATTCCGCGGGAAAAGAAAGGGGGGGGGAGAGGGGAAAGGTTGGATTAAGCGAGACAGGAAGTTAGGGGAGAGGCATCACAGATGCACTGGGTTCTGGCATGCAAGATTTAAAAAAAAAACAAATAAAAAAACAAAAACAAATTATTGCATTAAGCATGTCAACATACCCATCATTGTAAGCACCGTCATGTCGGGAAGCGGTAAGAATGTCCATCTCAATGAAGTTGTCCTGTAATGTCTCTAGGAATGTCTGCTTTGGTATGTTTCTATGTACATGTGGAAACACGAATGAAGGCAAGTGAGACATGCAGCTATGAAGCGTGAGACGCCCTCACAAAACCCAACAAATGGTTATAAGGGTGGCTGCGCATGGAATTAGAATGACGGTCCATGGGTCCGTATGCATAGCGCGTGGCAACATTGAGAGGTACACAGCGCTGGAAAGCACCCACTCCCGTCTTGACAAAAATCTACTTCTTGTGACCTATCGGACGCCGGCCCCTCCAGCAGTCAAATCAGAGGAGGAGGAGATGTGGGAATCAGGATCAGAGAGAGAGAGAGAGAGAGAGAGAGAGAGAGAGATGAAGCCTGGGCCGTCCATCAGCCCTCAGATGGAGAGTCCACAGCTCCCAGGTGGCTGATGAGGAATAGGAGGAATAGCTGGATACAGTGCCTGATGCACGGATGCACAAAAGGCAGAGGAGAGGAGAGCAGTGGAACTCTATGGGCCGGTCCTTGGGACGAAAGAGTCACCGCTGCTAGCGAAGCCCCACCCTAGCTCTAGGGATAAAAGGCAGGGGGCGCAGATGAATAGATGTGACACACAGCTATTCATCACCCTGCCGGATGGACTTGTTAGCCTGCGGCGAGAGAGAAACGTTGTGCCGGGGCTGCCAGCGCTCCTAATAAAAGAATCTTTGAGTTCACTTCAGAGGGTTTGTCGTGTTTGGGGAGCGGTGAGAACACTATCCTCGTACGCGATCACAGTGGAAAATATAGGCATCACAATAGGGGCATTCCAATGAAAATCTGGTTGGCCCTCATATAGGTAGTCCGGTTTGTTTAGTGACCAAAGTTACAAGGGCACTGAAAAAAGCGACTTTCACCCCTTGTGATCATTGCAGCATCCCCACGATAAGATCATCAAAATTCAGACGCTTGGCAACTGACTTGTACTTATGACAGGGTCATCTTTTGCGACCTTCTGACAAAGCAAGTCAATGGGGAAGCTAGATTCACTTCCCAGCGGTGTTGCTAACTCAACAACCGCAGTGAGCGACTGAACCAATGTCGCAAACCAATGGTCAAAACTCACTTAAAGACTGTCTCGCTTAAGCAGCTGAAATGTTGGGCTCGATTGCTGTCATAAGTCAAGGACTGTCTGTAATTTTAAACGCAGATTGCTGCTGATCCTGGGACTATCTCAATGAAAGTTGATAATAATCACACCTAGAGTAAGATCCCTGGCGACGCAAAACAAGGTTAATCTGGAATTTTCTGACATTCACAGAGCTGGATTGAGATTATTATCAAAAAGGGGTAAGAAAGGGCCAGAGGCAATCAGATTTCAACAGACCTTCAACAGAAGTGATTTACCTTTATTTAGAGGTTAATCTAGAATTATCTAGAATTCTAATTATCTAGATAATTCTAATTATCTAGAATTACAACTTCATCTCTGGGCATGCATTTTTTTTAAAAAATGTAAGTTATTTTATAAGTGCTTTCAGATTTAATTGCTTTGATGATGCCAACCTAGGAATGCAGAAGCATTAGACTTGGATTATTCTGATGTACTGGACATCTTCATTTCATCCAGTTTCACCCTGGAAATGATTGTGGAGGCTTTCGTAAGAACACAGAATATGCCAATCAAAAAACATCAAAGGAGGCACAATGTTCAATTCGGTCCCAACTTTCATTCTCTTTGGCTACCTTTTAAGTTTCGGTTCCAACTTGAATTGTTAATGCCCGAGGCAGTCTTCCAACATACTTACCTTCTTCTATCAGTGGAACTCATAATTCAATAATTAAAAATAATAATTAAGAGTTGCAATTTGCACTCTGAGTTTACACAACAGCTCAAGAGACAACACAAACAATAAATGTTATTTGGAGCCAAAGGCATGTAATGTAGACAGATAACCAAGCAAGTGGATCCATAGAGAAGTGATTGGACTGGGTTGTGTCAAAATAGTCTTAACTGGGTTAATTGAAACCCTGACTGTTGGGCCCTTGCTGCTGTCTAAACTTGGTTGTTTGCTTGCAGACGTTGCATTATCCAACTAGGTAACGTCATCAAGGCCAGCAAATCTGCAAGGAAGCAACCAAGCTCGGAGAATGCTGTCTTTTTCCTTATTTTTCTTTTCTTGTCCTCTTACACCTTCAATGCTCCTTGGTTTTTTCCTCTGTTTCCTTTTCTTTTCCCATTACAGGCAGTCCTCGACAGTTCATTTAGTGACCATTCCAATGGCACTGATTCACACATACGACCATTGCAGCATTCCCATGGTGATGTGAACAAAATCTGGACGCTTGGCAACTATTTATGACAGTTTGCAGTGTCCAATGATCTCCTTTTGAGACATTCCGACAAGCAAACTCCATGGGAAAGCCAGATTCACTTAACAACCGGGTTACTAACTTCACAACTGCAGTGATTCACTGAACGACTGTGGGACAAGGAAAGTCGTAAAACTCACTTACTTCACAACGTCTTTTCTGAAGAACGGAAGAAGCTTTTCGGATGAGAAGTGAAACGTCTTTGGGGGGAAAAAAAAACCCAAGAAAACCCAGTGTCAACCTTGGGAGCCATATTTTACTTGGAAGCTTCGAGGCTTTAGTGCCTGGGAATTTGGTAGGGGAAATTTCTTAGTGAAGATTAAACTCAACAACATTCTTTCTTAGAAGTCAAGGACAAGTTGCCCTGCATCTGGAGGGATAATAATTTGATTGGGCCATGTGATGGACTGATGGGTGCAAGGGATGGATCAGAGGTGGTCTTCAGCAGGTTCTGACCAGTTCTGGAGAACCAGTAGTGGAAATTTTGAGTAGTTCAGAGAACCGGCAAATGCCACCTCTGACTGGCCCCTCCAACCCCACCTATTCTCTGCCTCCTGAGTCCCAGTTGATCGGCTGGGTCTTCTTTTGTTGCCCTGTACAGGAGAACAGAGCTGGAAAGCAGGTTAGTGGGGTGGGGGAGGGAATGGGGATTTTGCAGTAATCTTTCCCCCGCACATCCACCAAGCCACGCTACGCCCACCAAGCCACGCCCACAGAACCAGTAGTAAAACTTTGTGAATCCCACCACTGAGATGGATCTTTGAATTTCTCTTGGGGAAGGGAAAACCCAGAACTCTCTGATTCAAATTTTCCTAGATGTGCCAATATGAAAAACTCTAATAAAATGGAACTTTGAGAAAATGTTTGCCTCGGAGTTTATTGGTTTGGAGGTTGGAACGCTGACATTTCAGCTGCCTTTTTTTAAAAAAAAGCACCTTTGGAACAAGGTGACCCCGAATCTCCGTAGACATTCAACAGGCATGAATTAGAATTAAAGAGCTTGACAAATGTTAAAATCAAAGCTAGCTGTTGTTTGCCTTCACACTTCCTAAGAACCCAGGCAAAATTTGTCTGCCAAAATGGAAATCATAAAGAGGAATTTTTGATGGATAAGCTGCCAGATGGCATAGCAGGGAGGACACAGATGAAAATGTATCGGGAGTTAAGGATCCTTGTCGCCTTGTTTGTAGCTACTGTTTTCAAAATGAAATTGTGCAATTTGGCAGGAACTTGCCGATATAAAAAAATGAGATATGAATTCTGAATGATGTACACTAGCAACCATAAATAATGAAACCAATACAAGGAAATGAGGTCAGAAAGCGAAGGTACTGGTGGGGAAATGTATGTATGTATGTATGTATGTATGTATGTATGTATGTATGTATGTATGTATGTATGTATGTATGTATGTATGTATTAAAGCAGAAAGAGGAAGAGAGAAGCAATTTCCAAAATAACATTCTACACTAAAATAGTTTTGTTTTTTTTAATTCTTGACAACTATAATCTTTCAGGAGGATCTGCTATTTCTGACATTTGGAAAAAGTTTTCCAAAGGGGAAAAAAACGGGGTCTTGGATGAAAATCCTGGTGAATTTGAAACTGTATTGTCCTACTGATGAAAATGTAACTGGATTGGGGTGGAGAGAGGCAAGGTTAGGCTTCAGGATGGAGGGTTGTGTGTGAATTTATCTTCTCTCCTACCGAGGTTGCCTGACCTAGCTGGAAAAAACTGCTTTTGTGGCAAAGAAGTTTTGCAAGTTTTTTTTGTACAGCTTTTTGAAATTTTGCTTTTAGATGTGTCTTTCTGCTATTTGTGGGCTGCCCCCGAGTCATTTTATTAGTTGAGATGGGCTGAAGCACATGAGCAAGCAAGCAGGAGGGAAGGAAGGAAGGAAGAAAAGAAGAAAGGAAGGAAGGGAGAGCTAAAAGAAGGGAGGAAGGAAAAGAGAGGGAGGAAGGAAAATAAAATAAAGAGAAGGATGGATAGATGAATGGAAGGAAGGAAGAAAGGAAGGAGGGAAGGAGGAAAAAAGAGTAAAGGAATGGATGGGTGGATGGAGGAAGGAAGGAAGAGGAAAGAAGGAAGGAAAAGAGAGGGAGGAAGGAAAAGAAAGCAATGGGAGGGAAAGGTGGATTAATGGAAGAAAGGAAGAAAAAGACGGTGGGAGGAAAAGAAAGTAAAGGGAGGGAAAGATGGATTAATGGAAGAAATAAAGGAAGGAAAAGAGATGGTGGGAGGAAAAGAGATTAAAGGAATGGATGGATGGATGGAGGAAGGAAGGAAGGAAGGAAAAGAGAAAAGGGAGGGAGGAATAGAACAGGATAGAATAGAAAATTAGACTAGACTAGATTTTATCCATCTCTGTGGGGGAAAAATCAAACTTTCTTCTATAGTCAAGTATTTAAAGCTGGATTCATAATTACAACTTTTATTTTCAGTGGGTTATTTTCAATTTGTGATTATGAGAGGGTGACAACTCACAGCAGCTAACTCACTACAACCAACTTGCTGCAGGACAACTCCCCATGGCTAAGAGTTACACTAATATCGAAGAAAGAGTGGAATCGAATCATGAAAGGAAGGATGCCCAAGGAGGGGCGAAAATGAATGACAAAAGTTAAAATAATATTTAAGATTATTCTAAATCATATAAATTGAATGGTTGAATTGTCCTGCAGTGAGTTCTCCCATATCAAGTTGGCCAAGGTGAATTGTTCCCCAAGCAAGTTGGCCATGGCAAGTTGACCGCAAGCGAGTTGTCTCGCATACAACTTTGGTCATGACGGTTAGCTTCCTTGAGTATCCAAAGGATGAAAAGATTTTGTATACACCAAAATAACTAGAAATAAGGATAAATTTTCTGACAGTGAGAACAATCAATCGGTGGAACAGAAGTTGCCTTTGGAAGTTGTGGGAGCTTCATCCCTGGAGGCTTTCCCTACCCCTTTGAAGGTTCAGGAGAATGGTTCTAAACCTGGGGTCCCCAACCCCTGGTCTATGGACCAGCACCAGTCCATGGCATGCCGGACACCGGTCCACGCAACCAAGCAAAGCCCTATCCCATGGGATTCAGGCAGCAGATGAAACCACGCCCCCTCCAGTCTGTGGAAAAACCTCTTTCCACGGAACTGGTCCCTGGTACCCAAAAGGTTTATAGCCACTGCTCTAAACCATGGGTGTCCAGCCTTTAGACTTGCCAGAGTTGGGATTGAGTGAAGAGAAATTGTCTTGGGTTGCATGTAAAATGTATAAAAATCACATAACGATGATGATAATGATGTTATCCATTGAGTCGTGTCCAACTTTTGGCCAACTTTTGGCCAGATGTCTCCACGTCTTCTCAATCTTGCACTACTTCTTTGAGTTGTTGGCTGGGGAACAAATTTCACACCTCCCAGGTGTGGCTGGCAACCCTGGGTGGATGTTGAGGAGGTCTTGTTCGGGGAATCTCCCAACTTGGCAGCTCTTTAAGGCTTGTGGACTCCCAACTCCAAGAGGTTTTGCTGATCGGGGAATTCTGGGAATTGAAATGCACCAACCTTTTAACGGTTGCTAAATTTGGAAGCTCTGGGTCTTATTGGTAGGTTCAAAAAATGCCTGGTGGACTTTGGCCAGTCTTAGAACCATCCTTTGTCCAAAGGCAATTCATGATGTTGCTTTTCCCACCAAATTTCCTGCAAGATGGTGTTTTTTCCCCCCCCAACTGCTTTAGTATAGCCGCCTTCTTCATTCATTTGAGAAGGGGCCTTCTTTTCAATATGTTAGGATACAATAACAACCGGCTGCTAATTTTATTTCCCAAGAATAATCATAGCCCGTTGGAGCATGATTGTAAGTCTTGAGCATCAGTTTTCCATTGGAAAAAAAAATTCAGATGATTAGAGACCTATTGTGTGGCAAGAAAGATGGTAGTGGGCAGCCCTCCCCAATAAAATCAAGCCCAGACTTACCAGTGCTCCCCCTAGGGTTACCCCAACCCCCCCAGGTTTGTCTGCCTACCAAACATGAGGAATGGAAGGAAGATATACAGATAGTCCTTAACATAGAACCACTTGTTTAGCGACCACTTGAATTGCACTGAATAAACATTGCTTGCAATCAGAACTTGCAAGCGTGACCATTGCAGCATGGTGTGTGTGTGTGTGTGTGTGTGATCAAAATGTAGGTGATTGGCAACCGGCATATGCTTAACGACGGTTGCTGTGTCCAACAAGCAAAGTCAGTAGGAGAAGCTGGTTTCGCTCAATGCCCACATGATTTACTGAACAAGTGCAAAGGCAGAAAAGCTTGTAAAATTGGGAGTGACTCATTTAACAACTTCCCTTGCTTAGCAAAGGAAAATTCTGGCCCCAGTTGTGGTTATAAGTTGAGAACTACCTATAGCGTTAGAGCAAGGATCTTCCAACTTGGCAAGTTTAAGACTAGTGGACTTCAACTCCCAGAATTCCTGAACTAGCATGACTGGAGGAGGAATTCTGGGAGTTGAAGTCCACAAGCCTCAAAGCTGTCCAGTTGGAAGACCCCTGTATTAGAGGTTGGCTTAGCTTAGTTTTTCCTCCCTTCTCCACCCATCAATTTAGGTTTTGGCCCTGATGTCCTCCAGATCTTTCAGGAAGTTCCAAGATGGTAGCAGGTCCTGCCGAATTGTTGTCACGTAAAGTCGTTCCGCTGTAGGGAAGAACTTTGGCTCAAGCCAACCAACCCTCTTGTCTTGGCTGCTTGAAACATCTCTCTTTTCCCCCCCTGGCAGGGACTTTTGACACTTTTGTCAATATTGTGTCTGCCAGGACGGCTGTGGGGCATGACCGACAAGGACAGCTCGTGTTGTTTCACGCTGATGGGCAGTCAAGCGTCAGAGGGTATGTCCTGTGGCTTGGCGAAGCTTTTCCTACAAGGGAGTTTGGAGGTCTGTGTTCCAAATGTTGAGCCAAAGAAAGAGAAGTGGGTGCCGGGTCCCGAGTTGTACCATCACACTCAGCCAAGCCATGGTTTGTTGGCTGAGTTGCCCTGGGCTGGGTTCAGGCATCGCACTAAATTGCAAATCATGGTTTAACAATCACAGTGGGGGTGGGGGTTGCATAACCAGCTAAGACCAAACAAATGAAATCATGGGATTGTGTAGAGATGGACAGGCTAACGATGAAAATAAAAGACAGAGAAGATTCAATTTATGATAGGGCCTGGGATGAGTGGTTTAGAAATAAAAATAAAATAAAATGGCAATTAGGGAAAGAATGAGGGAATGTGTAAATATGTAAATATACCATGAAGAAGATTGAGATGTAAGGATAAAAGATATTGATTTATAGTAAGAGTAAGATGTAATGGCAAAGGAATAAGTAAATATATATGCTGAAAAATGTGAGGAGATGCAAAAGATGTCTTGATGTTGATCACAATGTATCAAGTTTTATGTTTTTAAAATTTGGAAACTGAATTAAATTTATTTTTAAAAAAAGCAATTATTTGAGAAATTTCTACCTTAGACCTCTTAGGTCAGGGGTCTCCAACTTTGCCAACTTGAAGACTTGTGGACTTCAACTCCCAGAATTCCTCAGCCAGCTTTGGTGGCGCAGTGGTTAGAGTGCAGTACTGCAGGCTACTTCTGCTACCTGCCAGCTGCCTGCAATTTGGCAGTTCAAGTCTCTAGGTTGACTCAGCCTTCCATCCTTCCGAGGTGGGTAAAATGAGGACCCAGATTGTTGGGGGGCAATTGGCTGACTCAGTAAACCGCTTAGAGAGAGCAGTGAAGCAATATATAAGTCTTAAGTGCTATTGCTATTGCCAGTTATTTTAGTATTTGAACTTCAAAATTGTATTCTTCGCTAGGTCTTTGTGTCCAGAAAGGATACGATAAAATAAGTCTTCCAGGCTTCTTACAGTGGGCAGTACAACAGGGCATGGTTGATGGTTATAACTGAGCAAATGCAGTGGTGATTCAAACTGGGACAGGCTGAGAACAGGTTATTGAACCTAGCTTTTGTTTTGAGTGGGAAAGCATCTTAAAAAGCTAGCCTGCCACCATATGTAAAAGATGAAAAAAAATATTCTTATAGCCTAATTTGCAACTTTCATTAACGGCTTTATTTAAAATGTTTATTTTATTTAACTTTGAATTAGTAAGTCAAGAGAGGCATTGCTTATGTTCAGCGACAGCTTTCTCCAGGCATCCTTGTTAGACCTCGAACTGAGAGGCCAATGATAAAAACATAATTTGCTTTGGGGTTTTTCCCCATGAGAAATTAAAATAACAAGTTATTCGTGAGTTATTTGCAAAAATAATAAAGGCTGGATATATATATATACTGTATATACAAAAAAAAAATCAAAATGTATGTTTTGGCTGTGGGTGGACAGGAAGCTAGGAGATTCTTTACCAAAATCCCAGCACAGTCTTGACACTGAAAACAAATTTATAGCTCTTCCTTAATTCTTTCAGATTTGCATTCAAACTTTTCCTTGTGCTCTGTCTCAACATCCTCAAAGCCAACAAAAATAGGAATGTAGGAATCCTGATAGCTTTGAAGGCTATCAGGAACTGTGAATGAGAACATGGCTTGAGCGTTGGCTACCAGGACTCACATCCCCAGAAAGACCCAAATCATTATTTAATTGGGGTAGGGTTATTTTGTTTTTCTTTCGTCAGGTTCTTATAACCAACCATCTCTGTTTCTTGCAACTGTAGCCTGAACCTCTGGGAAATGGCGGATTTCCTGAAGGAGCACGGCGTTGTGAATGCAATCAATCTGGATGGTGGGGGATCGGCTACTTTTGTCGTCAACAGATCTCTTGCTAACTACCCTTCGGATCACTGGTGAGCATCCTCTGCTCTCGTTTTTCTGGACTAGCCCGATTTGCAGGTGTTTTTGAGTTGCACATTTTTCTCTGACCAGGAACCACAGTAAGCTTCGCACCTCGTGTTAATGGCTGTACAATGATGGTGGGCAGCCCAAGGAAACAATTTGGTTAGAAATTGTTCCTTTTGGCTCTTGCCCCCGTTCTCTGCAAGTTCTATATATATATAAAAGTGAAATACCACTCATGCATCATCACAAAATCTCCAGAACCGTAAAACCTACAAACTTGAAATTTGGCACCTATGTTCCTCTTGGC
>JANHFN010010471.1:3020-21346 GCA_032468175.1 Toxicocalamus goodenoughensis
GCACCGGAAGTCCCCGGACGAAGGAGGCTCTCTCGCCCGGCCAACGCCGGAGGCGGGGCCGGCGTAGCGACGTCCCCTGCGTCACGTCCGCCGTGAGGGGCCGAGGCGGGCGCCCGAGCGCGAGGCGGCCTGGCGAGTGGGGCCGGCGGGGCCAGGGCCGGAGGCAGCGGCGATGGGTGAGAGGGCGTGGGGGCCGGCGGGGCAGGGTTTCGGCAGCGGTTCCTCACCCGCGGAGGCCCGAGCGGGGGCGGCCGGCTTCCGTGGCGTCGGGCGCCTCCCTCGGTCGGAGCCGTTCGGCGCTGACCCGGAACCGAAGCCGAAGCCCGCGGGAGGCAGCGGCGAAGGAGACCCGGGCCGCCTCCTCTCCCCCGCGGGCCTTGCGGCAGGGGCGGCCCCTCTCCTGGCCAGACCCGCCTGCAGGAGGACGCGACCCTCCGGGCCCCGGGCGGCCTTTCCCCAAGCGAGGGCCCCCCCGGGCGGCAGCCCTTCAGCGGGAGGGGGGCCTGGCGCCTCGCCGAGGGAGGGCGAGCCTCGTCTGCCCGGGGCCTGGCTGGCCGCTGAGGGTAAAAGCGGAGGCTCCGGCTGCAGCCGCCGGCCTTTGGGGGAGAGCCGGGAGCCCTCCGGGGCCGAGGCTCCGGGGGAGGGTCGGCGGAAACCGGCCCCGGCTGAGTGGGGGGGGGCGGCAGGCTCCGAGTGCGGGGCGCCCCCGGCCTTCCCACAAGAGGCGCCGGGGGTGTTGGGGAGCCTCCCAGGCGCTGAGCGGAGGCTCCGCCGGGAAACGGAGAGGTCCAGGGGCGCAGGAGGCGGTGGCGCTGCCCGAACCGTGGCGGTTGCAGGCGGGAGAGCGAAGCGACGGTTCCAAAACCCGAGACTGGCGGAGTCCAAACGTGGCTATTCCCCCGGCTGTGGCCTCTGTTCCCCAGCGGTCTCGTGGGTGACAGACCCCGTGGATGGGGAGGCCCCGGTGTCCTTCGGCCAAAGCCTGCTTGCCAAGCGGCGCCTGAGGCCGAGTCTCTCCTCCCGCCCCTTGGGGGCCTTCCAGCCCGGCCCCTGGCAGCCCAGTGTCTCCTTAGAGGCCTCCCGTGATGGGGCGTCCACAGCTCCCAGAGGCAGCTTAGCCCACCTGCTCCTCCTTCTCCTGCTGAGTTCTGGCTTTGGAGGGCTTCAGGCTTTCAGATCGGCTGCTGCTCTTCTGAAGTTGCCTAGCTTTCTTCTGCTCACCTGGCCTCCCTGCCCACCGTGGATTGGAAGATGACCCTTGTGGTTACTTCAAGGCAAATATACGGTACCTGAAGTCCCTGAATAATGTCACAAGATTGAATCTCGGTTGCTTACTGGACCAAGATTTACGCTTCCAAGCTTCAGACTCATGCTGGGCAGAAGAGTCCATCTCTGGTCCCGATGGCCAACCAAGATTTGATCTTGCAACTTTGAGTTAAGTTTGCCAAGGCCACACAGGTCACATACAGCTGTAAAACAAGATTGCCTGGAAATAGCCTAATAAATGAGGTGCACACTTAGAAAACTGATCTTTTGCATCTTGTTCAATATTAAGATAACAGTAGCAACTTTTCTACCGTCCCATGAAGATTTTAACATATTGTGTCAAGGTGGTTAAATAGGAATCAATTTTATGTCTGTTCAAGGATTTGATAGCTCAGCAGGACTTTTTGCCTTGCCATCCTAGCATGCACTTTTGTATATTTGTCAGAACTGTCCCATTGAATTAATGAGGATTTATTCCTTGATAAATGTATTCCTTTATTCCTTCTTGAGCTGAACTATTTGCTCATCCTGCCAGTATACTAGCAAACCAGTATAGATTCATGGCAAAATACAAATAGAAGTGCACCTTCTACATAATGTAAAATGATGTCAGTGTTAGTTTAAGAAGGACTTTTATTAAGAATATGGGGAAAGTTCTTGAGAACAGCACAGTTCTGCTTTTCTTTCTGATGAATATTTTAATCCCAAGACCATCCAGAATTTTGACCAACTAACTGTGAGTGAAACTTGATCAAAGTGCAGGTTGGCTTGGCTAGTCAGCAGTGTGGCTCTAGGTGGCATCCTGTCATCGGGAAGGCAGCACATTGTAATAATTGTGTATTCAGAGTTTTACTTCCTGATGAAATATGGCTGTTTTTCTTTTGTCCTTGGGAACATGGCTGTTAGCATGACAAAAAACTGAAGCTAAAATCTAACAAGATGAGACTGCCCCAACCTGTACTGCTTTTCTGGCCAATTAAAAGTAGAAAAAGTAATTTTGCTCTAGTTCAGGCTAACCTAATTAGGGCTCAGAAATTTAGTAAGGTTGGTGATTACTAGGAAACTCCAACAGTAAAGTTTAAAAACGTTTTGTTTGTAAAGTCAGAATCAAATTAAGGGAAAGGGTGCTTTAGAGCATCCCCCCTAAGTGCTTCACAATCCGTAGGGCTTAATCTCAATTGGGCAAGGAGACTTATTCAGTACACAACATCTGCTTTTGCCGGTGTCAGAACTTAGTGAATCTCAGTTGATTCCAAAAGCAAACTGAATCCGGTCTGGTTAGTCCTTGTAAGGGACCAGGTGGGAACTCCAGGGCCATTGGCAACCAGGGAAGTAGACGGTGACGAAACTGTATGAAGGCAAACCCCAAGGGTCCAGCATGACTTGAAGAAGTCTTTGTCTTTATGGTCCAGCCATTGTTTGCTGACAGATGCCTTTGGGGCGGACTCTGTACTGGATCTGATGGAAGCCCTTGCTCTGGCAGGAGACCTTTGCAGGGAAGCTTCCTGTACAGAGCCAAGTCAAAAGTGGCAGCAAAAGAAAGGTACCCGTAGCCAGTCTGCCTCCATCCAGAGTCCTCCAGCACTAACTATTTCCTGCAATCATGATCAAGCCAGGTCAGAAGTAAACAAGGTGTGGACTGTTTCTTCCAATCAGATGAAAGCTAAGAAGAAACAAGACAAGTGTGAGTTCCAGATCAGTAACAAAATCAGCTTTGCATCTTGTCTGTGGGCCATATGAAGTGCAACAAAGAAAATGTTTGAATGTTTATATTAGGTACAGCCAGACCCAGAGCAAAGATCAGAACTTGGAGAATATCTGGCAAACATTTGATTCATTGCTGTCTTGTGCAGGCATTTGTCTATAATTCGGCTGGGTGTTTTCTGTATGCAAAGAATTACATTCAGAGATTAGAACAGCTAAGACAGTTACAGTCTTATGCCTCATTGTGGTGGTGGTGTATCACATGAGACTTGAGAAGAAGCTATCCAAAGCACCACAACCTGAACTCCTCTTGGGTACCCTTGCTCAGCTGCCCTTGGTGACTTTAGTGATCAGATATGCTCCTCCCTGCGAGTTCTTGTGTTTCGCTAGGCCTCAAAAATGGGACTGTATTAAATTCAGTATCCTTAGGATGGTGATCTTTGTGCTTTAGGGTTCATTGTGCATGTGTGTGCCTGTCTATCGCTTGTCTGCAGGTGAGGCTCTTGTGCTGTGCCTGACACATTTTTTTGCCACAATGAAGTCCTTAGAAGAGACACACAGGCAAACGTGTGGACATGTGGACCCCATTCTTTATGTGCACCAGTGATCGTAGGCTGGCAAATGAGCCTATCAGGCTGTCCTGTGTTCCCTCAATGCCAAAGCATTCCTTGACTTTCTCCCCGGGAGTCTTTGGTAGGGAGACTGGCAGGGTCTTCCATGAGCTCAGCCCCTTGCCATTAGGGTGGCTCTCCCCAGCTTCTGTTGACTGTAGCAGCATCAGTGGCAGCTGGTGTTTCAAACCTGCCGATCAGTGGAGACCAGCTGAAATCTCCAAAGCAGGAGTTCACCAGCTCCACACATCAAATGGCTTTAGTAGTGTGAAAACCTCTTTTATTTCCCCTGCTGCTCTTGGTGCATCTGCAGTGGGTGGGCAGCACTTGAATCAGTTCACAGCCACTTTGCTAACATCCTTGGAGCACATTGAGGGGAGGGGGTCCTCCTGCAGTGGGTCCTTCCTAGGTTTCTCTCTCTGGGGACTCTCTGGTTGCTTGCAGCAGCTCTTCCCCCAGGGTCATCCACAAGCAAGAAATCTATGAGCTGTTTCTGTGTGGTACAAAAAGGCAACTGATAGGAAAGCTCCTTTGAGAAAGTGAATTGGGCTTAAAGCAGCGTCTGCCTTTCTTTTGCAGAACTCAGAATGAAGCGACGAACCTCCGAGAGAGGTGGTGGGGAAACATCAGCCAAGGTCCTCTGCCCAGGGATTTCCAGCAGCAACACCAAAAGAGCTGGGCCTTTCATTCTTGGTGAGTAAAAGTGATTGTTGCCCCCAAGGGATGCTGCACACCCCACCCCACCCCAATTCAGTGCTGTCAGATCATCAGACATGCAGATCGTTTCCTTTGCCTGATGAGCTCTGCCATAAAGCAGGATGAAATTCCTGGTCCCTGAGAGACAATATATTCAGCCAGGCTGCAACCCTGCAGGACTCCTAAAAAGTATCCCAGCCTTTTTTCATCACCAGATGGTAGGAGGATCGGAGCCAAGACACAATCCTGTCTCAGCATTTGCCAATAAAGGTTTTGAATCCCTTTCTGCTGTGGTCACTGCTGGGTGGCATAATTGTCCCTAGCACCCCAGTGCAGTTAGCTCCTCTTGAGTTGCACTTTCCCAGAAAAGAGGGCGATGCCTCCAGTGTTCATCCTTTGCTTTGTGTGTGACCCTTCTGGCTTCAGCTCCAGGGCAGGTGACCACAGCATTCTCCTGCTCTTGTGCTGAGCTGGGGAGGATGTGTGAGGGCCAGCTTCCTATTGGCCATCTCTGTGACTTAAGGAGAAACACCTCTTGTTGGGCACAGGGGGAGCTTCTGGACGTTCTGTTTTTATGTTCCCAGGCCCACGTTTGGGCAACTCCCCAGTGCCCAGCATTGTTCAGTGCTTGGCAAGAAAAGATGGGACAGATGACTTCTACCAGCTGAAGGTAAGAAGCAACTTACAAAAGTAGTTCCCCCAAAGTAACTGACATGAAAGAGAGACGCAGTGTTTAAACCCTAAAGATCTGCTGAACTGCAGAATCTTTAAAAGTGGGATTGAATGCAGTGAATATGAAACAGGACCTCTGGTGGTGCAGTGGTTAGAATGCAGTATTGCAGACAAATTCTGCCCACAGCCAGGAGTTAGAACCTAACAGCGCTCCAGGTTGACTCAGCCTTCCAACCTTCTGAAGTCTGTAAAACGAAGACCAAATTGTTGGGGGGAATATGCAAGTAATGCTTCAACACTGTAAACCACCCAGAGAAGGCTGTTAAGTGCTATGGGGTGGTATATAAACCTAATTGCTACTGCTAAATAACAATAGCATTTAGCCTTATATACTGCTTTATAGGGCTTTACAGCCATCTCTGTATTGCCCCCAGCAATCTGGGTCCTCCAAATGCTATTTTATAAGAATGGAGTGGGATAGGCATGGCCTAGTCAATCTTCGATGGAAATTTAGTTGCAGTGGTGGCACCACAACCAAAACTTTGGTGGTTCCCCTCAAGTGATGGGAGGGATGCCTTCTTCAGCTGTCTAGTCCCCAAAGCCACAGCAGCCTCTTTTAGGTGGGGATGCTTTCCCAGAGGGCTCAGGTAGAGAGAGGCCTTTCTTACACCTTCACTGAGTTGCTTGCTGCTGCCGAGGCTTGGAGTGATTAATGATAAGAGGTTAAGATGTGAAAACTGTTACCTGCCCTAGAAACCATTAACCCCCAAATTGGTGCTCCGGGCACAGCAACTGGGGCACAGGAGGAGTGCTGGGGAAAGGTGTGCCCTGTTTGTTAGAGCCTCTTTTATTTATGATGTCAACTTGGCGCGCCAAGGTCCTCTGTACCCTGCTGTGATTTTGTGTGCATTGCACTTGAGATTGGCACTTTCTGGCTTTTCTGCAAAAAAGCTACTGTCTTGAGCTGCTGTTCCTTTGTCTTATTCACAAAGATCCTCACCTTGGAGGACAAGAGTGACCATGGCACAGAAACCCAAGAGGAACGCCAGGGCAAAATGCTGCTGCATACAGAGTTCTCCCTCCTCTCTCTCTTGCACAATCAGGATGGGGTGGTCCATCATCATGGCCTTTTCCAGGTAGGAGCTGGAGCTTCCTGGCCTCCCACTGATGTGGTGCAGCCTCGAGAGGCCTGTTTTCTTAATCCTTCAAATGGTGCAACCCAAGTTCATTGGTTTTGGGGACATTGTGGTGTTGATGTCATGTGGTGCTTGCAGGGGCGGCCACAGTCCCAGTCCAGCTCCTCTGTCTGAATCTGTTAGGTTCTGCCCATCAAATGCCCCTCTGTGCCACTTTAATCACAATTGCCTAAGCAAATTGAAGGGCTGTCCCCCTTTGGCAAGGCTATGGCTTGCTGGGAAGAATTGTGCACTTCTGATAAGACAAAATATCTCTGCACCCACCCACGCCTTTCCGAAATCTCTGAGGATTTCCTTCATGGCTGTGAAGAGCCGTCATTTTGCAGGGGTGCAAAGCCCGCACTGCAGCACAGAATGGGCTTGTGTTTAATCAATGGGTGGGGCGGGGGTCTCCCTGCTCAATTAACTCTGATCCCTGTGACTTGGGACATTGCAGGACCGAACCTGCGAGCTGGTGGAAGATCTGGAGTCCAGCCGGATGGTCCGGAAAATGAAGAAACGCATCTGCTTGGTGCTGGACTGCCTCTGCGCCCACGACTTCAGTGACAAGACCGCTGAGCTCATCAACCTCCAGCACTACGTCATTAAAGAGAAGCGGCTTAGTGAACGGGAGACTGTTGTCATCTTCTACGACGTTGTGCGGGTGGTGGAAGCCTTGCACAAGGTACCCTGTTTCTGCGCTTATTCCGCAGTGTGGTAGCTGCTGGGTTATGGAGTGCACACTGGCCCCAGAATCTGGCACGGCTGGAAGAAGGTTGCGGGACCGCAACCTTCAATGTTACTGAGCGTCGTTTCTGACATGCCTTGGCAGGACCAAAAGGACGGAAGCTGGAGCTGAGCCGGATGCTTCTCTTGGGGGATTCCGTCACACGCTTCGCTTGGCTCTTCTGCCTCGGGCAGGATCGCCTCTGCTGCTCTAATTGCAGGATTGTTTTATTTTTTCAGGAGAACATTGTGCACAGAGACTTGAAACTGGGGAACATGGTGCTAAACAAAAGGTGTGTTCCTTCTGCAAATTGCTCGACCATGGGATGCTTGTCCTTTGGACACAGCTGGGCAAGTGGGTAGCAGGGCAGGTGGCATCTCTCCTGTACATCCCTCTTCTTGTTCTCTGGTGGGCAAAGGTCCAAGAATGGGTGACGCTTCCATCAGGTGCAGCTGGAAGTACCGGAAGAGTCAGTCAGCTCCCCAGTCAGGAATTGGAAGGTTGGCCCTGCCATTGCTCTGAGTGACTCTGTAGCTTGTCCTTGATGCAGGTAGACAGAACGGTTTTTTCAGTCATTGGCCAATAAAAGTAAAGCCAACAGCACAAAACTAGCCCTTATCGACAAGAACTATTAGCAGCCATTTGAGGGCGATGGCCCTTGGTGTGGTCACTCTGCCAGTCACCAGGGAGACCAGTCTAGCTGGTCTTCATTATGTCCAGACAGATCGAGGGATGTCCCTGGGCAGCAGCTTTTGTGCATCCTCCTAAAAGCAGCATTTTAAGGGTTCTGCAGCAGCCCCTCTGGCCTCTTCTCATTCCCATGTGGGGAAAGCACCCCAAAGTTCTTTCAAGACTGTGGGTGGAAAGAACTGGTCCAGCCTCCAGCCAGAGTCTGAAAATTCCTGAATGCATGCAGCTCTCTGGCCTTGGAAAGGAGGCTGAGTGGGCTCAGTTTAGGCTTCCAAGAGGCTGTTGGGAAGTTAGAAGCTCTTTCTTAGAGGTTGGGATTCACCACGTGTGAGGAAGCAGAGCCCAAAAGCTCTCAGTTCTGGGGAAAGAGAAACTTACTTAATTCAGGCAAACTTACTTTGGCTTCTGCCACCTACAGCATTTTCCAACCTCACTTTTCGGACCCATATTTTGGCCGTGTTCGGGTCAACTTGCTGCAATGTGTTCTGTGAGAAAGCTGTTTGGAACAGGTAGCTGCTGAGTTTTTGACCAAGACTCCTCGATTTGACCATACTGAGCAGTTGATGGCTTCTTGAGCTGTCAAGTGGTTTGAGGTCAGGGAGCCTGAAGGGCTGCTCCTTCCCTGTGAGCTGGGTTATGGTTTATTCCATGCACTTACCCGGATAAGGGATGGATCCTGAGAAAACTGGACCTCATCTCTGCTTCTGGGCACCTCAGTCTAAAACAGCATGGACAAAGTTCACCATGTTCAGAGAACGGGGACCAAAATGAAGGAAGGAATGGAAACCAGGTCCTCTAAGGAAAGATGGAAGCAACTGGCCATGTTTAGCTTGCAGGGGAAAAGGATGAGGGGAAGCTACTGAACGCATGCAGGAGAAGGAGCAGGAGGTAGACCTCTGTTGTTATTTGTTATTTTATTTTATTTATTAGATTTGTATTGCTGCCTGTTCACCATAAAATCAAATAAATTGATATAGTAAAATCACCCCCAGTGAGAGCAGATCACCCAAGCCATTTGGTGGGCTCCATCCCGCGCTGGGTTCCCCAGGCCTGCTGGCAGAACCAGGTCTTCGGGAAGAGAGTCGGCGTGGGGTCCGGTCTAATCTCTGTGGGGATGATGTTCCAGAGGGAGGAAGCCACCACAGAGAAGGCCCTTCTTCAGTTGCTGTGGGAGCAAGGCCAGAGTCAACGGGTTGAGCCTGCAGGAAAGGAAGTGGAGCTTGGACTTCAGGGGCAAAGAGCTCTCCGTTGGCCTTCCCTGGAGGTCTTCGGTCAGTCTAGCCAGCGATCTGCAGTGGATCCTGCACTGAGCACAAGATTGGGCCGGCCTCTGAAATCTCTTCCAACTCTATAATTCCATGGAAAGGCAGCCCATGAAATTTGGATTCTCTTTGTGGCTGAATTCATAAATAGTCTTGAATGGCAGAAGTTTGGTTTGGTGCATTTGATTGTTTAGCTGCCTTCTCTCTCTTTTCTCTGCAGTAATTATGCTTTTTTCTTGGCTTTATAATCCTATAGCTGCGAAACCCCCCTGTGGTAGATAGAAGGGAATATAAAATAACAACTTAACTATTGCTTGGCAAATTTCCCTTGTTCTGCTTTATAGGAGATCCATCTTAATTCTGTACTTGTCTGAGCTGGAAGTTTCTTTCCTTTTTAAGCGAATGTTAATTGAGATAAAACACTAAAATATCTGTTCTTCTATGAAGTCTTCCAATTTAATTCTGCTTTTAATTTAGGAAATTGATGGTCTTTCTCTGGAAGAATCTTTTTTAAAAGGTGCTGCGTTTCTATGACAGCAATTCCTTTTCTATTCCTATTCCTTTTCTAAGGTTCTGAGGATTCTGGCAATTTTTACCCAGCAGTGTGAAATAGAGACAAATGTAGGCCCGCACTGCTTGTTACCGCAGGTATGAGGGCTGATGGCAGTGGGGATTCTGGGGCGATGTTAGCCCACCCTCTTTTTTCCCCAATGCAGCACCCTGGATTCTCTTCTGCCCCCCTGTTCCCCTACAGGCTCTTGACAGCTCCAGGGAAGAGCCCTGAGGCTGAAGGACTAGATCAAACCCAAAAGGGACACACAGAGCTTTTGGGCAGTCCTGGTTCTCCAGAGCATTACAAGTACATTTGTGGTCACAATGCAAAGCCCTGGAGGCTATTTAAATTTGGATCTAATCAGTGAGCCAGTCAGGATCATCAGTCGTGAGAGCTGACTGGAGGCTCTTCTCTTGGGACTCTGCTTACATATCGTAAAATCATAGAATTGTAGAGTTGGAAGGGACCACAAGGATCACCTGCTCCAACCCTCTGCAGTGTACAAAGAGATCAGTGATGCCAACTGTCGGAGTTGGCTATCCAACCTCTTAAAAGACTCCAGAGACTCAAAACCCATAACCTGCCTCAGTTGATTGTTCCGTTGTTGTCCGTGTGTTAACATATATTTCAATGAAATCTAGGTAACTGCAGCTTATAGAAGTAGCTTTTGACTTTGTTTTGGTGGTCATGGAAAACCGTTGATAACTATCCTCTCTGTGACACACACACACACACACACACACCTACCACGTCTTCCCTGGGCGACCACCCCACGTTCCTTCTGCTCGTCCTCGTGGGGCAGCACATTTTGGGATCTCGCATCGCTTCCGTTGCAGCCCCTGGTTCCTCTCTGCTTCCCTTTTAATGCTGTCTTTGCTTCAGGACCCACCGAATCACCATCACCAACTTCTGTCTTGGGAAGCACTTGGTGAGTGAGGATGACCTGCTGAAGGACCAACGGGGCAGCCCCGCCTACATTAGTCCCGACGTCCTTAGCGGTAAGTAGCCTCCCTTCTCCCGAGGGCTCCCGTTGCCTTGCGACGTTGCCATCTCCCCTCTTTTCCCTTTTCTGAGCCCAGCCCCCATGGTTCTGAGACCTCTTTGCCTTGGCTGGCTGGCTGGCAGATGCAGAAGAGACTCTGCTGGTTGAGGGGGGAGCTGGCCACCTTTTCTTCCACCCACCCCCCGGGCAGAAAGGCTGTGAGCTCAGCCGGCAGGGTCCTGCTCCTCGGTGGGCCATGCTAGCCTGCGGGTGCCTCCTCTGCCCTGCAGGTCGGCCCTACCGCGGGAAGCCCAGCGACATGTGGGCGCTGGGAGTGGTCCTCTTCACCATGCTCTACGGGCAGTTCCCCTTCTACGACAGCATCCCTCAGGAGCTCTTCCGCAAGATCAAGGCTGCCGAGTACACCATCCCAGAGTGAGTGAAAGTGGCTCTCGGCCTTCCCACCCGCCCTGAGCCGCCCTGCTTCCTGGCCATCCCTCTAGCTCTCCCCTGTTTTCCAGCAGGGATGGGCGGGTGTCCGAGAACACCGTCTGCTTGATCCGGAAGCTGCTGGTCCTGGATCCCCAGCAGCGCCTGGCGGCCTCAGAAGTACTTGAATCCCTCAGCTCCATCATTGCCTCCTGGTGAGGGGGGAGGGGGCGTGAGGGAGGGACCGCTGGGGAGAGGAGGTTTCTTGGGGCGGCTCTGCCGGACAGAGGGGGGTTGGGCTGGGCTGCCCTTCTCTGCCTGTCCAAAGGGGACTGTTTGAAAGAGAGCAGCTTCCGGGCTCTCCGTGTTTGACAGGCCACGTTGGTAGCACCTTGGTTTTGCCTTTTCCGGCCCCCTCGCTTGAGCTGCTGCCTTTGCCCAGGCTAGACAGGAGAACCAGGAGGTCTCCACTCGGGCTCTCCAACTAGGGAGCCGGAGGAGATTCAGTTCTGGGCTCATTGGTTGTTGGGGAGGAGAGAGGCAGCAGTTGGAGTCATGGTGCCAAGCTGGCCAGCTCTGGTCTCTTTTTTGCCCGTCTTTGGCTTGCTCTGGTGAGGGCAGCATCCCAGGCGCTGCCCCTGTCCTCCCTTCTCTCTACCCCGAGGGAGAAGCACCTGGGACCAGAACCTGCGCTCTGCTGTGCGCCGTGACACCCCCTGGCCTGGCGAAGCGGCCCCCTGCCTGGGCTGGGCCACCCCTGGAGTCCAGTGGCCGCTGCCTCCTCTCCCCTCACAGGAGCCTTTGACCTGCTGACCAGCAAGCCTTTGTCCCCGCAGGCAGTCCCTGTCCTCCCTCAGGGGACCCTTGCAGGTGGTGCCTGACGTCGACGACCAGGTGGCCAGCCCAGAGCAGGCGCACGAGGTAAGGTCTGCCCCCCCCCCCCAGCCTGGAGAGGCCTCCTCAGTGGGAGCCTCTGGTCTTGAGGGGACACTTTTCCTCAGGGCCTCTGCCTGCCAGGAGAGGGACGAAGGCTCAGCTGCTGGCAGGCCTGTATCTACAGGTGGTCCTCAACTTACAACCTCCTCACAAAGTCCTCATTTAAGGACCATTTGAAGTTTCACACATGTGGACCGTGGCAGCCTCCCCCTGGTCACATGACTGACATTCAGGTGCTTGGCAACTGACTCATCGTTGTGATGGTTGCAGTGTTCCAAAGTCATTTTGCAACCTTCTAGCAAGCAAAGCCAATGGAGAACCCAAATCCATTAACTGCCAAGTTATTAATTTAACAACTGCAGTAATTTGCTTAACAAATGTGGCAAGAAAAGTTGTAAAATAGGACAAGATCACTTAGCAAGTTTTTTCACACAACAATATTATGTTTTGGGCTCCATTGTGGTTGTAAGTTGGGAACTGCCTGTGTTGCTGGCCCAGCTCCCCCCTCTGTTTCTCTGACATGCAGTCAATGCAAACTGGCCCCTGCTGCTGCCAGGGTATCTGGGGCGTGGAAGCACCTGGGGCATGCAGGTGCAGAGAGACCCAGCAGGCGCCTGCTGAAGGCTACCTGTCGGACTGCCCGCCCTGCTGCTTGCGGAGGCTGGGGCTCGGGGGGGCCAAGAGGCAGCAGAGGGCAATGGCGTTTGTCTCCTGGGGGCAAAAGGCCCCATAGGTTTTGTCCTCCCTGCAGGCAAAGGTAGCCGAGGAGTGTTCCCAGTACGAGTTTGAGAACTACATGAGGCAGCAGCTGCTGCTGGCAGAGGAGAAGAACACACTCCACGAGGCAAAGACCTTCCTGCAAAAGCGGCAGTTTGGCAGCGTCCCTCCTGTGAGGCGCCTTGGCCACGATGCCCAGCCCATGAGCGCCCTGGACGCCGCCGTCCTCGCACAGCGCTACCTTCGGAAGTAGCTCCCACGGGAGGCAAGAGTCGCACTCCACCCGCCCAGCCTGGCACAAGAGTCGAGGCCGGGCCTGGGTGCCAAGCGATGTAGCAGTCTTCCTTGTGTGCTGAGGGGCCTTGCTTGCCGGGGCGGCCCCAAGAGGATGCGTGGAAGACACCTGGCTGGGACCAGGACCTGAACTCCCATCGTGGGCAGTAGCCTGCTTTTACAAAGTGGGACTCTGCAATCTACCTCTCTGCCTCTTCTCCCCACACTGTTCTCGGGACTGAAATGTGGAGCGGTTTGGCAAAGGTGGTCCCAGCAGGCTCCATTCCTCACACAAACTCTGGAAAGCAGGTGGGCTGCATTTCCCTCCCTATGGTTTGAATAAGCTTCATCGTCCCCTCCCCCCGTTCTCCTTTGCCCAGGGTCTCCAAAAGGGAACCCTTTCTTAAGCCCATTTCTGTCCGATGCCCTGGGTTCTCTTTTCAGCTTAAGTCCCAGGTTGAATTAATTGGTGCAAGCATTAATTTTGGGACGCCAGTGTGATTACAGCCTTGCAAAACGTCTCATCTTTACTCTTGTTGAATGGGGAAATTTTGCTTGCAGGTTCCAGCCAGTGGAAGTTTCAGCCCAGAGCTGTTTAAAATGTAGCTTTTCTGGAGACCAAAGTCTCCGAGCCACTTAATTATTTTGGATCTCCTGGGTGTTCTGTTTTGGTTTTTTTTAATAGTAGCTTTTGAAAAGTGCAGTAATGTTGCATTAATTCTGTTTTTATCTCTTGCCCCATTAAGCATGGAGGCATGTTTGAAGGGATAAATTTGTGATAATGTGAAATGGGGGAGTTGTCCCTTCCTTCTTCCTCCTACTCCCCCCCCCATTCCCCCATTACAGACCTCACTTCAATTCCCTGCCCCCACCTGTGCTCTTGGCATGCTCCCATCCTTGTCTCTGGCCACAGCACTTGCCTGTAGGCAGAGGTTGGGGAGAGGGGTTGTCCATTGCTCCAGGCTAGGATCAGGCTGTGTGATGCCTGGGCCACTGGGGGAGGGGGGAGGGAGCAAAGAAACCCTTTGGTAGCAGTAGAAAGCCATTTCCCAAAGGTGTTGGCATGATTGAAGCACGACAAGCAGATTTCTGATTCTGTTGCATAGGAGGAAAAAACACAGTTCCAAAAAGGTCTGGAAATCTGGTGGAATCCAGATGAAACTTAGCTTGTCATTTGGAACTGCTGCACGGGACACGAGTGCAGTTATCATGGTCAGTCTCTGGAAACCGGCCTAGGAGCCTGCCTCAAGAGCTAGGTGGCCCCCCCACCCCCCCTTCTCTCTTCGCAGCTGTAGAATCCATGCCATCGAGCAGGCTCCTTCCCCAGCAGCCTTGCCCAGGGATGGCAGCAGAGGCCAGGGCAGCGACAGCTTTGTTGGGCACCTGGCCTTTGAGCTGTTTTTCCACAGCCTTCCCTTCTCCTGGTGAGTCCTGTTGCCCAGGAGTCCTGAACATGATTCTCAAGTGTGAGAGAAGTGCTTCTGATATAGATGTGAGAGACCTATATAGTCCTGTGGGAACGCGCTCTCTGCAGGGATGTACACTTAGGACGGAGCCCTTGGAGGCCTCACCTGCAGCGCAGTCTGCTTTAAGTTCCACTCCGTAGGAATGTTGGAAGCAGAAGTTGCCAGGGGAAGGTGGAGCAGCTTTCTGCCCTCCAGAAGGGTTGATCAGGGGTCTTCCCAGGAGAGCAGCAGTAGGCTGTGCCAGGGGAGTCGCCTCCCAAATCCTTGGAATGCAAGTTCATAGCTCTGCCCTCTTCCCACCTTTAATTTTTTCACCATTCCCCAAGATAGTTAATAATACGTCTGAATGATCTGGTCCTTCTCCCATCCTTGACAAAAATAGCAATATTCCATTGATTTGGGTGTTCCACCATCTGTTGCAATAAAAAGCTGACTGGAAAGAGATGGAAAAGGACCCCGGGTGGGGTGAGGCCTGGAAAGGGATGTTGTGAGCTGCTGGGTTGGCTTGGGGAGATGTCATATTGGGTGAGACACCACAGACAAAATTCCTATTGTAAAAAACTTGTGAAGAACATTTGTATAGAGACCTATTTTTGTATTACACCCACCTAATCCAGCATGCCAGCAATAAAATTTCATAAGGTAGAATTCAAGCACGTAGAAGTCTGGTTGTTATTCTTCTCAATGGTTCCCCTCGCTTTCCAGGATGCAATATGGAAAACTCCAGTTCTTTCATAAGAGCTTTTCATTCATCTCTTTCCATAGCTTTTCCTGGCCTGCATCTCTGGGGAGGTGCAGGTGGCAACACCACCTATCTCAAAAGCTATTGGGGGGAGGCAGCACCAACGCCTTGCCCTGTCATGTAGCTACTACCTAAATGCAAGCAAATCATTCTGGAATATCTGGGCATAGAAATGTGCTCCAATTATGAAGATCAGTGTTGAATGGCAGAGAGATTCTCATTAAAGACCTCGCTGTGCTTCACCATTGTAGGACCATCAGCAGGTTGATGATACCCAATGATATATCTCCACCCCTAGCCAGACAGTGGTTACTGTGCCAATGCTGGCCAAGTGCCTGGAAGCTGTAAAGGAGGAACCTTGGCAAACAGAGATGCTTGGGGGGGGGGGGGAGGCTCCCTGGACCAGATTATTACCTTTAACTCTGGAGGGGGTGATTCTCCCCCAGATTGAATTAGTGAATGATTTAGTGGTCCTCATAGCTTGTGCTCAAGGAGGCAGGTAGCAACCATGGCTGTGGGGGTGGGGAGAGCTTTGCACAGATGTGTCTGGTGCACCAATTATGCCCTCTCCTGCCCCAGTTGTTCTTGCTCACATCCCATTTACTGGGGCCCCTTGAAGACCACCCAAAAGTTGCTGCTGGTCCAAAATAAAGTGATGTGCACAGTAATTAGTGCCCCTAGGTTTGCCCATTACACGAGCTGCACTGGCTTGTAGGTTCTTTCCAGGTGCAATTGCTCCATGGATCACTCTTCCCTCTGCAGTTGGGCAGGCCTCAACCCCTTAACTCTCCTAAAAGCACTCAAGATCTAGCATTTCTCCCAAGTGCCGAGATAGAATGAGATGGCTGCATGTTGGAAGCTTAACAGTGCCAGGTTTTTGTTTTTAAAGTGTATGCCTTTTAATAGTTTCAATTTTTTTTAAGCTTGCATGCCACCCATCTCGCCATCTCTGGCTTCCATCCAATTAAAATGCACTATAAAACATTGAAACAATAAACATGGGTCATGAATTTAAATTTAAATTAAAATAAAACTAACCAGGATAGAGAGGAAGGAGAGTGTTCACAGGGAGGTAGTGGGGGGTCTCCTTCAAAGTGCCCCATCCCCATCAGGACCCCAGGCTGACTGGCACGGTCATGTCTTCAAGAGGATGGGAGCAGTTCTGGCCTTGGGGGACCACGATGGTCCAGAGGGCAAGAAGCAGAACCGAAAAGGTTCTTCTGAATCCTACCAGCCGTTTCTGCTGGCACGGGTGGGGCAGGGGAATCCCATTGGGCTGAAATGGCTGCTCACATAACCTGCTTCCGTGCCATGAAGGGCTTTAAAAGTGATAACCAACACCTTGAACTGACCCAGAAGCAAACCGGCAACCAGTGCATCTTGCGCAATAGTAGAGTGACATGGGCTGCCCTCTGGGCCCCAAGAACTGTCCATGTGGCCGCATTCTGCACCAGCTGAAGCTTCCAGATACTCTTCATGTAGAGCATATTGCTATAGTCCAGAAGGAAGGACTCCCGATCTAGGAATGGCTCAAGTGGCACATGACACAAAGTTGTGTAAAGGATGTCCTAGCCACAACTGCCATCTGCTCATCAAGCAAGAGTCATGATTCCAGAAGCACCACGTCTGTCTGGAGAAGTGCAGCCCCATCCAGAACAACTTAGGATATTAAAAGTCCTGAAGCTGGAAGCTCCAGACACACACAGCCGCTCAAAGGTGTAGCAGGGTTTGACCAAAGCCTTTATCTCCCCTCCAGAAACCTCGGCCTCCAGGTGCTGGGAGGGGGCAGCAACAGCATCACTTGGGTCCCGAGGGATGGAAATGCAAAGGCTGCAGTGGCTTATGTGGTAAGACGTTGGGCCTGCGCACCAGTGAGGTTTGCAGCTTGGCAATTCGATTCACATGAGCGAATAAACTGCAGAGGGACAAGAAAGGATTACGTTCTGGCATTCGGGTGTCCTGTAGGTAAAGATAACACTGCCTGAAAAAAATTCCTCTCACAGAGGCAGCCAGCCCTCTCTGTGATCCCTGGCTAACACGTGCCATATGCTAAATAAAATAATAATACACTCATTCCATGATGACAGATGACCTTACCTGGCAGCTTCATGTAGATGTTAAAAAGGAGCAGAGAAATTACCAAGTCTTGAGGCACCCCACAAAGGAGCAGCCATTGACTGGATCTCTCGTTTCCTATCAACACTAGTTGTGACCAGCTTTGGAGAAAGGAACCAGGCCAGTGCAGAATTATGCTGCCCAAACCCAAGGCCCACAATTGCCCCCCAAGGAACCCTGGTCGGTGATGCCAAAGTCTGCTAAGGAAAGCAAGGATGGATGCACTATTCCCATCCTGCTCTCCCCAGAGAGCAGTGCCCTTTCTGTCCCATAACCAGGCCTGAAACCTGACAGGAAGGGTAGATAATCCGTTTCATCCAGGATCCTCTGAAGCTGCCAAGCTCTCCTACCACCTACTCTAAAAAGGGAAGGTGGGAGGCTAGATGTAAATTGTCCAGACAGGTGGGATCAAGAGATATGTGTTTTTAAGGAGGGGGCAAAAGTTCCTGAAAACATCCCCTCCTGCAATGAGAAATGTATCAGTGCCTGAACTCACCTGTTGGAGGTTTTCACCAACCAGGAGACACAGGGATCTGACAGGTGGTTGCACTCTCAGCGCTGAGGACCATTCTTCCAGTTGTCATGTGCAGCTTTCACAAGCACATTAAACATGTTGCACAGCCAATCTATAAGCACATTTTGTCATTTCTCCAGTTACGTTGCCTTCCCACAATCTTTCCTTTTTCATCGATCTCATGGCGTTTCTGACATTCTTTTCATTAGTATTTCTTTGCTTTATTGATAGCATTCATATACAAAGCTCTAAAACTTTTTAATTCCATTCCCTTTGCTAGAAGTAGCTTTGCTTAGCCCTTTTCATCTACCTCCAAAACAACTTTTGATCAAAATCAATGCATTTTCTGTGCCTTTTTTGGTCCTAACTGTTCCTTGCCCTCTTGGACATAATTCTTGCAGCTCCCTTTTTCTTTGTATACCCTTTATGCTGCACTATTTCCTGATGCAAAGGAAAAGCAAAATCTCCACTGGGCTTACTTTGTGCAAAGTGATGAGGCAAAATTTGAAACGAAAGGGTCCAAAAGAGGACTGTGAGCAATCTTTGGGAAGAGCAGTTCCCTTTTAGGCCAGGTGGGTGGGACGTACACCCATTTTTAAAACAAACAAACAAACTATTGATTACAAAACCAAAATATCAAACAAACACAACACACAGAAGAAGAAAGAAAAGAAATAGAAAAAAAGAAAATGATTAAAAAACTAACAATTCTACTATCGACAGTCTATGGTTCCTTGTTTGTTATCAATATTGGTGATACATTTACAAATACATCTTATTGCGAATATATAATTAT
>JANHFN010010473.1:0-11986 GCA_032468175.1 Toxicocalamus goodenoughensis
CGAAATGTGATATTTAAGGACAGTTCACAGACGATGGTCTCAGGAATAGCAAGCTCCTGGGTAACTTGGATGTTTTTTAGATGTAGGGACTTTTTAAATGTAGCATGTAGAGCTTGGCTATCTGTTTTTCAACATCTATCCTTCTGCAGTTGTTAGTGAGGATCCAGCACCTCTGTACTGGAATGTCTTGGAAATGCAATATATATATGGAGTTCAAGAGGGATTTATTTTTATAAGTAATGAGAGCTGTTTCTATTGCTGTTATCCTGAGTCAGGTTTCAACACTGAACTGGATCGAGTGAAGAATCTGCCTTTCTGCGAAACAGAGACGTTTGAAATATGGTTTGACCCCCAGAGTGCTGGCTGTGCCCTTGGAGAGATAGAAGTGCTGCTGCCAATCAAGGTGCTTTGAAGGTTTTTTTTATACACACACATATGTGCAGAGGCATACACAACTGCACAAACTCACATATAGAGTTATCTTCCCTAAAAGGGGGAAAATGGACAAAAATTGTCCAGACTAGCTGGGTCAGGCTCACCACTTCCTTGAATGCAGTTGGACCACCCTCTCTTTCAAGGAGGGGTTAGCCTTTGCCTAAACCAATCACACATATCCTCCCAGGTAGCCATAATCAGCCAGGAGGGACCTGGATTTGACACAGAAGTGGCCAGATTGACATCTGAGAAAAGCCGGTCCACTTGCTCAGACTCCACAGAATCTAATTCCCTCACCGTCCCTCCCCCCCACCCCCAGTCACCCACTTCAAGGCCAGAGTCTAACATGGAGTCTATTTGAATCATTGGAATCATGCAATCCTAGCAGATCCCTCCCAGCATCTTTGCAAGCAAACTTCAGAGCTATTCTCCCCAGGAGGGCCTCAGTCACAATGGATGCAATAAAATTGAAGAAATATTTGTGCTTCACTACCCTTAGTTCCATGTGGCCCTTACTGCTAGTGGCCCCAGCCTGTGTATGGTCAGACTTGCTCCTGGTGATCCACCAACTGTGCTCTAGGGGTCTCTTCTCCATCTCCCTCGGCTCCTCCAAAAACCAGGGGAATTCTGGGATGCAGGAGTGAGATGAAGGCCATTTCAGCATGATCTAATATAATCCAGAACCCAGATGCCTTCTCATTCTAGGTAGCCAACAGGGCTTTGGTCAAACCCTGCAACAGATCCTCAAATGATCCTAAGCTCCCTCTGAACCCTGCTGGGTACATTAGCTATCTGGGACAGGTCAATTTAGTAGGTCTGGCCTTCGTGTTGGGGGAGGTGATGTAGAGAACTGCAGGGTTACTGTTTATACTTCAGTCATCTACCTTGTAGGGTTTTTGATAGTGCAATTGTAATTTGCAGGATCAGGATCTGAGTTACAGGAAAGGAAAAGACAGGGGATATCACATGAGAGCTGGGCAAGTAGATTTGAACAGCTTATCTGATGAACAGTTTAGTTAGCCTGCCTGTAGAACCAACAGCTTATCCTAACAACTACAAGACCAGAATGACTGTGCCTTTATCTAGTGGAGTTGGCTTGGATATGTGAACCAGACCACCCTTGCTTGGTGGGAAGGAACTTAAAGGCTAAAGGAAAGATCCTCTGCCCTGGGAGTCCCACCTGCTTACTACAAGATGGAGTGGAGCAGTGGTTGCGATGGCTCCTCCAGACTGTGATGGCCTGCAGGTAATGGGGGCTGTCCTTCAGAGCCTGAATTACCTGGTTTGTTCTCATTTCATTTTCCAGTTGTACTTACTCTCTAATCAGGATAGGTGGTGTCCATGTGCCTTGCAGCATTTGACCTATGGTTATGCCAGAAGTTCTGAGGGTGAGGATAGTGGGTCTGGGGGAGAATGGAAGTCATATGCCATGCATTATGCTCAGGAGGGTTTGATACAATTTTCTGCAGGTTATGGCTGGTCCCACGTTCCACATCTCTCTTCGGGCCACTGTGATCATGCCATCTCTCTGCATGTCCAGTGACAATCTGGAATTCTCTGCTGTCCAGTGTGGACAGTGCCAGGTGGAGACTATCCAGCTTCACAATCAGCTGCAGGTCGTATGCGAGTGGTTTGCCACAAGCAATGAACAAATGAAAAAGGTAACATAACACTGAAACAGATCTCTCTTTGCTCTTCTCTGCATCTTGAAAGGCAGCTTGATCTGTAGGAATTTGGTGTGGGATGGAAATTAAGATACAGTTTTGGTTCTTGGGCTGAGCCCTTTTGATCTGTGTAACATTCAGGAAAATTTTAGAAGTGAAAAACAAGATTTTGTTTTCATATAAATTTAATAATATAAATTGCAAAAGATTTGCCACTTGATTACACAACTTGATTCTGTTTTGATCCATGCAAATCCTTCACAATGCAAAATAAAACTCCACAGAGCCTAATGATTCTATCCTCTACTTGATAAGTTTTTAATCACATATTATGGATCAGAAATATACCTGTGCAGTGGAGAAGATGGAGTTGGATTGTTGTTTCTCTTGAAATCTCCATTAGCCTCACTTGCTTGCAAAGAAAAACCTTTCATCCTTGTTCATATGAATGGAAAACTCACCTTACTTCCAGGGACACCATAAAGGTGTTTCTAGAAACTCAGTCAAAAGTTTGGTGTGGGCTGAGGCAATAATTCTCATCCTCCAGGGTGTGCTGTCCTTCAGAAGGATTCTTCAGAATAGCATAGAGGCAAGCTTTGCTCATGACTTCATTGTTTGTTGTAAGCTCAGGTGGATAAGCACATGCCGATAACCTTGCGCCGGAAAATGCGTGAGCCCAAGGTGAAGCCCCATGTCTTTGAGATGATTCCCCCGTATGGGATCCTGGCTCCCGGAGAGCGGCTCAATGTGCAGGTCAAGTTTGCCCCAAGAGAAGAGGTATGAAATGACAAAGCTGTTTGGAGCACAAGAAGTATCTGAAGAGCAGAGATGCATTGATGGCAGGAGAGGTGAAGAAAGTCAGGGCTTCATTGAACAATTCAATTCCTCATGCAAAGTGGATTTATTAAGGAGGCATTAGGCCTGGATGTTTCCTCACCTTTCCTGTCAGGATTATGTCCATTCCTGCTCTTAAATTGGCTTTATATGGAAGGGCAGCTGGGCTCCCCGTTCTGAGCTCAGGCACTATGAAGGAAACGATACCTCAGAGTGACTGACCAGACACTGATTACATTCCAATAGTGCTGGATAGATAGCAAATCTTTTGGGTTAACCCTTTGCAACAGGACAGAACCCAAATCTCTCTTTCTTTCCAGCTGTTCTGAGTTGAACAAATACTACCAGCTGAAGCTGTGAGACTTTTGGGTTTAGATGATTTGGGTTGCCTTCTTACCTGTTCTTATTTGTAATAAAATATTATTTTTTATATCTTAGAAATTGTACCACAATGTCCTCATCTTGAGCATTTCGCAAAGCACTCAGCAACTACTGCTGAATGTCTCTGGGCAAGGTCTGGAGCCACGTCTTGAATTCAGCCCCTCCCTCCTGGAACTGGGGCCTCTCCTTCCCTATGGCATTGGGGATGAAGCTGAAGTGGTAGTGAAGAACCCCTGCAACTTCCCTATTGAGTTCTACTCCTTAGAATTTGACCAGCAATATCTTCTAGAAGAGCGGGTGAGCTATCTGTGCCAGTTAAGAATAACCCATAGTATTTATTGAATAAATAATCCTCCTCCAAGAAGATATTCTGAGATCAGCAATTAAAATGTCCTTTGGATGCAGAAATGTGTCACAATGTCTGTAGACCTTAGAATAAGTTGTCCTTAAATCAAGGACCACACTTGAAATGGTTGGGGGGCCACTCTCCCAAAAGTAAAAGGCATCAGAGGATTTAAATTTAATTAAACTGATTATACACCATATACTTAACAGTATTGCTATTGTACCAGCTTCCCTGCTCTTAGCAACCTCCTTGCCTGAGTTTGTTGACTCCATGGCCAGGTTGGCAATGGAGTTCCCCAGGCTTATAGTCTTGAGGACTTCAGCTTGCCTTCTCTGGGACAGAGTCTGAGATAATTCAGAATTCACCATAACGGCCTGTTCCCAGTTATCCAGAACCAAATACATCTGACTGTCAGAGCTATGACATGGTGTTCTGCATTTTGGAGAGATATTGCTTTCTCCCTGTCTTGGTCAGATCACTCCCTGCTAAGCCTCTAGTTCTCTATCATCTCCTGCCTCTGCAGGGGGGCTTGCCCTATTAGACGGGCTAACTTCAGGGGATTGATTGACCCAACTGGACTCCAGAAGGAGCTTGGCTGGTTCTGGAAGGTCTACAGTCCATTCAAAGCCTTGGTGGCCGCTTATTGCAGCCACCCTGCAGTTTCAGGTGACCTGATCTCTCATTGGAGGGCTTAATGGTGGGATTCACTTACAAGGTTGCTGTGAGGAGTGTGTGGTGTATCTTGTGGATATAGTTGCTTGAATATAGTTGCATCCAGTTTTGGTCACCACACTATAAAAAAGATGTTGTGACTCTAGAAAAAGTGCAGAGAAAGAGCAACCAGGATGATTAGGGGACTGGAGGCTAAAACATATGAAGAATAGTTACAGGAACTAGACATGTTCCTGTAACTAGTGAAGAGAAGGACCAGGGGAGACAGGATAGCAATATTCCAATATTTGAGGGGTTGCTTCAGAGAGAAAGGGGTCAAGCTATTTTCCAAGGCATCTGAAGGCCAGACAAGGAATAATGGATAGAAACTGATCGAGGAAAGGTTCATCCCAGAAATTAGGAGGAATTTTCTGACATTGAGCACAATCAACCAATGGAACAGAAGTTGCCTTTGGAAGTTGTGGGAGGGGATACATGATTGGCTCTGAGTGATGGTTCATTCTTCCTTGAGGGAGGAGTTGGTTCCAATAGCTTACAGAGATGCTGGCACATCCTCTCCTCAAGAGACTATTGCTCAACCCAACTGTCTGGACAGTTTTCATCCAGTCACAAACCTCCCTTTTATAGGGAAGGTTGTGGAAAAAATGATCACATGGCAGCTTCAGAGGATCTTGGATGAAGTGGATTGTCTGAACTGCTTTTAGTCAGGATTGAAATCAGGTTATGGTGAGGCTAAAAAAGCATTCATTGTGCTCTTGGATGACAGGAGGGAGATAAGGGCAGTATTACCACTCTTGTTTTTTTGAACTCCCAATGGCCTTCAGTATTGTTGATCATGGTATCCTTCTGGACTAACTTCAGAGGCACTGTGTTATGCTGGTTCTCCTCCTTCTTTGGGGTCTGTTTCAGTTGGTATTGATGGAGGGAAGCCCACAACCCCTACTTTGAGCTTGGTCTTCTCTCCCTTCCTATTGAATATCTGTATGAGGATGCTGGGTGAGGTGAGGAATCATCAGTATGTTGATATACCTAGTTTTACATCTCCATGCTGGGTCACCTGAGGGATGCTCTGGATGTCCTGTCCTAGTGCCGTAAAGACAGTCGTGGCCTGAATGGGATGCAAAGGGCTCTATCTCCGTTCAAACTAGACTGAATGAATTTGGGTGCTTGTACCTTCAAGGGACAAAGCATAAATGTGCACATTCCTTGACTGATGAAACCCATGCCCAACCTACTGAATGAACTTTGGTTTCCAGCCAAAGATGGAAGATCCCCAGAACCAGGAAACTTCTTGGTTTTGCTTAGTTTGAACTGAAACCTGTTGATCCTCATCCAGGGCCCTACAGCCTCCAGAACAGGTGGATAACAAAACCAAGACAAATCCAAGTCATCAAGAATGCTCAGGAGGAAAGGGGACAAATCAAAATACAAGTTCACAAAGATTACAAAATATATTTTGCTGCAACTTCTATTTTTTCCATTCATCTTAAGAACTAGACAGGTAGAAACAAGTGGGAGAAGAAGGTCCCTTTAGATAGGTGAAAAAGGTGATAGGTGACATCTAGGATTGTAGAAATTGTCCTTCTAAAAAGAAATGCGAGTTTCTAAGAGTTTCTAAGATAAGAAAAAAATCTAGGTGGATGGGGCATTTCAGAATAAACCCTCACCTGGAATCTGTCTGAGAGTGCCATGCATGAGTGCCAGAAAGTCTTCACTGTTTGCCCTGCCTTGACTGCAGATTTTGCGGATGCTGAAGGGCTACGATAACCACCGTATCCTTCTGCTGCCTCCTCGCATGCCAGGAGAGAAGCTGCCTATCGAAGTGCTGGAATATTTTGAGGAACAAAAGAAGATTCAAGGCGACCAGGAAGGATTGAATCTGGATAATGGTGAGGGAGGGCCATGTGACACTGCAGCCAGCCAGGAGTAGCGTGTTTCTGCTCTGTCCTTTTCTGCCCATTGAAAAGAGCAAACTCCTTTCATCTTTTATTAAAGAAACACTCTGGGGCTCTAATTTTCTGCCTCTGAGGAGAAGTTTAGTGATGGTCTTAGTTAATGTCAGGAAAAAAGATAAAAAGGCAGAAATGATATGCTTCACATAAATTTATTTCATTTAGCCTTTGGGACAGAATAACTCCTGATGTGTCATAGATGAAAGGTTGCTGCTTAATTGATTTTCTTCTTTTTGAATAGGGAATAAAACTTCTGACTCCTTCCTGGAGGAGCAATGTAGGTGTAAGATAAAGGGAAAAGTTCCAGTCATATCCAACTCTAAGGCTCATTGCTCATCTCCGTTTCTTCCCCGAGGGAGTCAGCACTGACCCTTTCTGTGGGCATGTTGCTGGCACATGACTATATGCCAAAGCACACAGAAGGCTATTATCTTCCAAAATGATACCTATTAATTTGCTGACATTTGCACGTTTTCAAACTGCTAGGTAGGCAGGAATTGGGGCATGTAACAGGAGCTAATTCAGATCCTGAACCCCAGGATTTCTGTTTTCCAGATGACAAGCTCAGCATCTTTAACCACTGAGCCATTGTACCCCCTCATGATTTAAGTATATCTTCACATTAGTCATATGAATGTGATAAACAAATGTAGAAGTAGAAACAAATCCTTTGAGTAGAAGTCATTGGGCCATTTGGCTAGTATGGTCCTTGAAGTATCTTCCATGCAAATGAAACCATTTAAGTGACTATGCAGGCTAACTCCAGTTTCCCTTTGGCAACCAGGAGCAATGGCTGCTTGAGGAGAGGCTAAATGGAGGATTGGTGCTCTGAGCTTGGCTAATTTCAGCCACAATACTAACAAAACAAGCCAGCTAAAAGTGGAAGCTGGGTGCACTGCCTGCAGTCAAGGAGGGGTTGCCCCAGCCATCATCTTGCATGGAAATCATATGCTTTTTGTTTGGGAAACACGTGGAAAGCCCCCCACACTTGCAATCCCAGAGGCAAAGTGAAGTGAAGCCAGGGAGGCCCAATCAGCCTGAAGCTGGGACCCTCCTTTTCCAAGACACAGAGCCAGGTTGGAGCAAGGGCTGAACTGGGAGATTTGAGTTCTGCCCTTTCTTAGGCATGGCAGCCAGTCCAGACCATCTCACAGGAGGGCTGTGGTGAGAAAACAAGAGGCCAGAGCATTGGACATGTAGACTATCTTGGCCCAAAATAAAGGTGGGGTAAACGTCAAATCCATAAAGTAAGATAAACAGAAGAAATTAGATCATTTGCCTGAAATATTTATTTGCTTTAATTGTTAAGAATTGCTGCCTATTTCTGGCTAGGCCTTATCTCATAGTCTCATGGTGGAACAATTAATTGCACATTAAATTTCTACTCCAAAATAGCATTGCCTATCAAACAAAAATATAATTTTACCATTGATTTAATGGAGACACATATAAATGCAGCTACGGTGTCTGTTCTGGGCCTGTCTGTGTCTCGGATAGAAACAGAACCACAAAGCAGTCCTTGAAGAGGCAGGGGGCAGTCAGGTCAGAGGCCTCTCACATGGCAGAAATAGTGGCTGCAGTTACTCTCAACACTCTGCTGTGTTTTGCTCTAGAATGCTCCATTGGAAGCATTCTTACGGGTCTGGTGTGCATGGCATCCTTCCTCTTTTTGTTCCCGGACAGAGGAAGAAGAAAGCGCTCATTTTTCTGAACATGGAATGAAGCCTCACCCTTCAGTTATGCAAGCAGCAGTCACAGGGGGCTCTGCTCTTCCTTCTCTGTCACTTATGGATAATAACCGGACACTCCAGGCAGAATCCAAAATTGATCAGGAGGAAGAAGAGGAAGAAGAGGGAACTGAAAAAGGTCAAATGCAAGGTGAGTGCATTCTTACAGTAGCTTTTAGATACAAGTGCAGTAAAAAGGATGCCAATAGGAATGACCATGATTGCTTGCTTTCTCTATTTTGCTGGTAGCTTCATGAGTGCTAAAAACAATTGTTATAAATTATTTAAGATAAGTGAAGAACTTGACAGGAATTGTTGTATGCAAAGCTATACTGCTTCAGGCTTTCATCACACACATTCAAACACGGGTGCTTTGTAGACTGTCAGTTTTACTTCAAGGCTGAAGAGTTAACAATGAATAACAGGATGTAAGCAAATCACAGCTGGCTTTGAAATATGAGTGTGCAGAAGAATTGTCCAAAGCTAATCCAGGGTTCCAAGAGCATGGTCAGCCACTGCAGAGGTTCAAGTTTTTGTTTTTGTTTTCCAAACAGGAACATCACACAAAAGCTGGAATCCGATGATTCCAGCAAAAGAGAGTGTGGCCAGAGCTGCTTCTTAAATAAGGCTGCAGTCAATCATTCATGACCAAAAGGTTTACTCCCTTCCTTGACAAGAGACCTGACAGAACTTTGCTGCTCTGCTCGCTTCTCTACCTGTGCAGGGCCCAGGAGGCTTTACGATGTGCTCATCTGACTTCTCCACATGCTCAGATGGTGCCTGAGTTTGAATAGCCTCAGTTGATTCCTGATTGTATCTTTTTCCAGGCTGGCATTTCACAGGCTCAGCTGAAGCAGCTTCTTCCAGCTCAGATTGGGAATCAGCCCTGAGCTTGGCCCACGGCAAAGGCTGACTGTCAAGCAAGGGGTGCCTACTGTGGAAGGTTTTTTTCTTTACTCATTTGGGGGCTGCATAACCATCCTCTTCTGGAGGCCTACATTGAATTGAATAGGTGCAAATGAAGAATACTGAACCCGGGCAAAAAAATATACCAGGAGTCAATATCTGCATTCAATTTTTTATTAATCTGATTCAATTTATTTATTAATGATGGATTAGCCTTTCTAAAAGTAGTTTGATAATGGATGGCTACATTTTTTATTTTTATTTTATCTATCACATGGCTAGTCTAGGGAAGAGAAGGACCAGGGGAGACATGTTAGCAGTCTTCCAATATCTGAGGGGCTGCCATAGAGAGAAGGAAGGGGTCAAGCTATTTTTCAAGGCACCCAAAGGCCAGACAAGGAATAATGGATGGAAACTGATCAGGAAGAGATTCAACCTGAAAATAAGGAGGATTTTTCTGACAGTGAGAACAGTCAACCAATGGAACAGAAGTTGCCTTTGGAAGTTGTGGGAGCTTCATCACTGGAGGCTTTCAAGAAGAGTCTGAACTGCCATCTATCAGAAATGATGTAGGGTCTCCTACTTGGGAGGGGGGTTGGACTAGATGACCTACAAGGTCCCTTTTATCTCTGTTAATCTGTTACATCTGTTACATCACATTTACGTGTCACTCATCTCCTAGTTCAGGTGACATATTGCTCGTATTGCTTTATTTGAATTCTGATTTGTCATAGAATGTAAAGATTGGAAGGGATCTTAGAGGTAATCGTGTCCAACCTTCTGCAGTACTCATTGTAGAAATCCACCTTAGCCCATCCCCAAACAAATTCCTTCCAGCCTCTGCTTAAGCACTCCAAGGTAAAGCAAATACATCACCTCTCTTGAGGTACTTTGTTTTATTATGGAACAGCTCCTATTAGAGACATTTTCCTGATCATCAACCCATATCCACTTCCTCGTGATTTACATCCATTGTTTCTTCTTTAATCTAGTGGAACAATTCTGCTCTGTCTTCATGTGGCTGCCCTCTGTATATTTGAAGACTGCTATCTAACTCTTGGAAGACTTCTCCAGGGAAAACATACCTAATGCACACCACAGTTCCTCTTAAGTTTTTCCTTCTTCACCTCTTATTGTTCTGTTCTTCAATTAATGTTCTTTCAAAATGTAGGACCAGCATTGGGTACAATATTTTAGTTGAAACTTCACTAATGCAGAAAAGGAAGAATTATGACTCCTACTGATTTTGACATTCTTAGTTTTTCCTTCGTCACCTCAGTAAAATCTGTAAAATTACATGTTCATTTATGCATTGATCCAAAGCTACACATATATGTGATCCCTCTGGGCAGAAATAACTGCAGTTAAGCATTTCCAATAATTGTTGATCAGTCTTGCACATCAGCATGGAGGAATGTTAGCTCATCCCTCCTGACAGAATAGCTTCAACTTGGGGATTTTGGTGGACTTCCTCGCACAAACTACCCATTTCAGGTCGTTCCACGTTTCTATAGGATTAAGCTCAGGACTTTGACTTGACCATTCCAAAACATAACTTCCATACAGCTTTTATGTTTTGAATTGTTGTCTCATTGTGTGATTCACTTTCTTTTGAGTTTCAGTTCATAGACAGATATCCTGACATTTTCCTGTAGAATTTGCCATACAATCCAGAATCCATCTTGGTTTCATCAAAGATGGGAAGCTATCCTAATTCAGAGGCAGCATTTCTCTTCTGTCAAAACATGTTTTTCATTCATTAAGTCAGGGGCGGAGCTTAATCCTTGGGAGGAGCCCAATAATTGTAGGAATACCCTCCAAAATTTCGAAGTGAACTGAACTCCCGTCAGAAATTATGCGTTCTGGCACACCATGCAATCTGTAGATGTGCAAAATAAACAATTTGGCCAATGTTTTTGCAGATGGAATCTTTGAACAAGGTACAATATGTACCTGCTTGGAAAACAAGTCGGTTACCATCCAGATAACCGTGTTTCCCGCACTCTCGGGTAACTCTACTATAAAGTCCATAGAAATTTCCTTCCAGGGGGCCGTTGGTCTAGCAACATTTTGTAACAACCCAGCTGGCTTTCCAGGTGGTCTCTTTGCTGATGCACAAATGGAGCAACTCGCTACATAAGCTTCAATGTCCTTCTTCAAAGTGGGCCACCAAAATTGTCGCTTAACCAAGTGTAAGGTCTTGACGAATCCAAAATGGCCCGCCGCTTTAGAATCATGAGCTTGTTGCAATACTAGACTCCTCAGTTTGTCGGGTACGTATAACTTGGATCCTACCCAGGCTAGCCCGTCCCTCACTGTACAGTCATTCGAATGAGCTAGGAACCAATCATCAAGTTTGAGAGCTTCTATCAGTTGGGTAGTTAGACCATTAGCGAGGTCGATTTCCTGCTTCTTCTTTTGGCCTCTGGTGATCACTGGAGTAGCTAGTTGTTTGGTCGGGACAATAGGCCGTATCACTTCCTGCCTTGCACTATTGTACTGCGGCAGTCTGGAGAGAGCATCAGCCATGAAGTTTCTTCCCCCAGGGATGTACTTCAGTGAAAAGTTGAACCGTTTGAAGTACTGGGCCCAGCGAATTTGCTTGGGAGACAGCTTCCGAGGTGTTTTTAACGCCTCCAAGTTCTTATGATCAGTCCACACCTCGAATGGGTGTTTTGCTCCTTCCAAGAAATGTCTCCAAGTCAATAAGGCCCAGCGGACCGCAAAAGCTTCTTTTTCCCATATCGCCCACCTTCTCTCGGTTTCAGATAATTTCCGGGAGGTATATGCACAAGGTTGCAAAGTTCCTTGGGTATTGATTTGCAGTAACACCGCTCCAACCGCCACATCACTTGCATCAGCTTGGATTACGAACGGCGCATCCATAGCCGGGTGCTTGAGGACTGGTTCTGCAGCAAACAGTCATTTCAGTTTCTCAAAAGCAGCTTGACATTCCATGGACCACTCCAATGGCTTACTAGGCTTTGGTTTCGCATCCCCTTTCGTTTTTAAGAGGTTGGTAATTGGTAGTGCAATCTTCGCAAAAGCTGGGATGAATTGTCGATAGAA
>JANHFN010010474.1:2851-22178 GCA_032468175.1 Toxicocalamus goodenoughensis
TTGATGCACCTGATGTTGAACTTCATGGACCAGAAGGAAAGTTGAAGATGCCCAAATTCAAAATGCCCAAATTTGGAATGCCCAGCTTTAAAGGGGAAGGTCCAGATGTGGATGTAAGCCTCCCCAGAGGAGATCTTGATGTTTCTGGTCCAAAGGTTGAACTTGAAGCACCAAGTTTGGACATTGAAGGCCCAGAAGGAAAAGTGAAAGGCCCCAAATTTAAGATGCCTGAAATGCACATCAAGACACCAAAGATCTCTATGCCTGATATTGATCTGAACCTCAAAGGTCCAAAGCTGAAGGGAGATGTGGATGTTTCTGTTCCAAAGCTGGAAGGTGACCTAAAAGGGCCAGATGTGGATATCAAAGGTCCCAAACTAGACATTGATGCCCCTGATGTTGAACTTCATGGACCAGAAGGAAAGTTGAAAATGCCTAAGTTCAAGATGCCCAAGTTTGGCATGCCTGGTTTCAAAGGGGAAGGTCCAGATGTGGATGTAAGCCTCCCTAAAGGAGATCTTGATCTTTCTGGTCCAAAAGTTGAACTTGAAGGCCCAAGCTTGGACATTGAAGGCCCAGAAGGAAAAGTGAAAGGTCCCAAGTTTAAGATGCCTGAAATGCACTTCAAGACACCAAAGATCTCCATGCCTGATTTTGATCTGAACCTCAAAGGTCCAAAGCTAAAGGGAGATGTGGATATTTCTGTTCCAAAGCTAGAAGGTCCAGATGTGGATATCAAGGGTCCCAAATTCGATATTGATGCACCTGGTGTAGAAATTGAAGGCCCAGAAGGGAAGTGGAAAACTCCGAAGTTTAAGATGCCCGAAATGAACATCAAAGCTCCCAATATCTCCATGCCAGACTTTGACTTGAACCTCAAAGGTCCCAGAATGAAAGGAGATGTGGATGTCTCAGTCCCGAGCTTGGAAGGTGATCTGAAAGGCCCTGACATTGACATCAAAGGGCCCAAACTAGACGTCGATCTTCCAGATGTTGATCTTGAAGGCCCAGAAGGGAAGTGGAAAGGACCCAAATTTAAGATGCCTGAGATCAAAGCTCCCAAAATCTCCATGCCAGACTTTGACTTGAACCTGAAAGGACCTAAAGTGAAAGGAGATGTGGATGTTTCTGTGCCAAAGTTGGAAGGTGACCTGAAAGGTCCTGATGTGGACATCAAAGGGCCCAAATTTTGTGTTGACCTTCCTGAAGTTGACCTTGAAGGGCCTGAAGGCAAACTTAAAGGTCCTAAGTTTAAGATGCCTGAAATGCATTTTAATGTTCCTAAAATCTCTATGCCTGATATAGATTTGAACTGGAGGAAGCCTAAAGTAGAAGCCGATGTATCTATACCAACGGTGGAGGGGGATTTGAAAGGCCCAAGTGTGGATATCAAAGGTCCCAAAGTAGGTATTGATGTCCCTGATGTTGACATAGAAGGACCAGAAGGGAAATGGAAAGGGCCCAAATTTAAGATGCCAGAAATGAACATCAAAGCTCCCAAAATTTCCATGCCAGATTTTGACTTGAATTTGAAAGGTCCTAAAATCAAAGGAGATGTTAATGTTTCTGTGCCAAAGCTAGAGGGGGATGTTAAGGGGCCAGAACTCGATATTGACGCACCCCAATTAGATATTAATGCCCCTGATATAAGTGTGGAAGTACCAGAGGGAAAGATAAAAGGTCCTAAATTTAAGATGCCCGAAATGCACATCAAAGCTCCAAAGATCTCCATGCCAGATTTTGACTTGAACCTCAAAGGTCCAAAACTGAAGGGCGATGTTGACGTTTCTGTTCCCAAACTGGAAGGAGATCTGAAAGGCCCTGATATCAGAAGTCCCAAATTGGACATTGATGCACCTGATGTAGAAATTGAAGGCCCAGAAGGGAGGTGGAAAGGTCCCAAGTTTAAGATGCCTGAAATGAACATCAAAGCTCCCAAAATCTCCATGCCAGACTTTGACTTGAACCTCAAAGGTCCCAGAATGAAAGGAGATGTGGATGTCTCAGTCCCGAGCTTGGAAGGTGATCTGAAGGGCCCTGACATTGACATCAAAGGGCCCAAATTAGATGTTGGTGTTCCAGATGTCGATCTTGAAGGCCCAGAAGGGAAGTGGAAAGGACCCAAATTTAAGATGCCTGAAATGAACATCAAAGCTCCCAAAATCTCCATGCCAGACTTTGACTTGAACCTGAAAGGACCTAAAATGAAAGGAGATGTGGATGTTTCATTGCCAAAAGTTGAAGCCCCTGATGTGGACATTCAAGGCCCCAAAATGGACATTGATATGCCCGATGTTGACTTGCATGGTCCAGAGGGTAAAATCAAGCTGCCCAAATTTAAAATGCCCAAGTTTGGGATGCCTGGATTTAAAGGAGAAGGTCCTTCAGTGGATGTGACCATACCCAAGGGAGAAGTGGATATATCTGGTCCCAAACTAGATATTGAAACACCTAATCTCGAAATTGAACACCCAGAAGGAAAAATGAAAGGCCCCAAAATGAAGATGCCGGAAATGCATTTTAATGTCCCCAAAATTTCAATGCCAGATATTGATTTGAATTTGAAAGGCCCAAAACTCAAAGGAGATGTAGGAGGTGACATTAAAGGACCCGACATTGCATTGAAAGGACCTGATGTTGAACTGGAGACACCAAAAGTAGACATTGAAACAAAACCAAAGAAATCACGATTTAAACTTCCTAGATTCAATTTTTCGGGCCCCAAACTTCATACACCTGAAGTTGATATGAAGGTCAAGAAACCAGATGTTGATATATCAGGGCCAAAAGTGAATGTTCAGAGTCCAGATGTGGATATCCAAGGAAAAGCAAAAGGTCCTAAATTTAAAATGCCGTCATTGAATATCTCCTCCCCTAAAGTCTCAATGCCAGATGTGGAATTAAATTTGAAAGGGCCTAAATTAAAGGGAGACCTGAATGTTTCTTCACCAAGCCTAGAAGGAGATTTGAAAGCCCCTGAGGTTGATATCAAAGGACCCAAGATGGAGGTTGGTGCACCAGAAGTTGATGTTCATGGCCCTGAAGGCAAACTCAAAATGCCTAGGTTTAAAATGCCCAAATTTGGAATACCGGGAATCAAAGCAGAAGCTCCTGATGTGGACGTAACCCTTCCCAAAGCTGATCTTGACCTGTCGGGCCCCAAAGTGGACATTGAAACTCCTGACCTAGAAGGGCCAGAAGGGAAGCTGAAAGGTCCAAGGTTTAAGATGCCAGAAATGCATATCAAAAGTCCTAAAATCTCAATGCCAGACATAGACCTAAATCTGAAAGGCCCAAAATTGAAGGGAGACGTTGATGTCTCTGTGCCAAAGTTGGAGGGTGACTTGAAGGGCCCTGAGGTTGACATCAAAGGTCCAAAGGTAGACATTGACGTTCCAGATGTTGACCTTGAAGGCCCAGAAGGAAAACTGAAAGGACCCAGGTTTAAGATTCCTGACATACATTTTAAAACCCCTAAAATCTCTGTACCAGATTTTGACTTGAATTTGAAAGGCCATAAAGTCAAAGGAGATATTGATATGAAAGCTCCCACACTGGAAGGTGACTTTGAGGGTCCAGAAATAGATATCAAAGGCCCCAAAGTGGACGTTGATATCCCTGAGGTAGACATAGAAGGCCCAGAAGGAAAAGTGAAAGGCCCCAAATTTAAGATGCCTGACATGCACTTTAAGACTCCCAAAATTTCCATGCCAGATTTTGATTTAAACCTGAAAGGACCTAAATTAAAAGGAGATGCAGATGTGACCTTACCTACATTGGAAGGTGACTTGAAGGGCCCAAAAGTTGATATCAAAGCACCTAAACTTGATGTAGATGTTCCTGATATTGAACTGGAGGCCCCAGAAGGAAAGTGGAAAGGACCCAAATTTAAGATGCCGGACATGAACATCAAGGCACCTAAGATCTCAATGCCAGATGTGGATTTCAACCTGAAAGGACCTAAACTCAAGGGAGATATGGATGTCTCAGCCCCAGAACTGCAAGGAGATCTTAGAGGACCAGAGATTGACATCAAAGGTCCAAAGCTGGACATTGAGGTCCCAGATGTTGATCTACACGGACCAGAAGGAAAACTGAAGATGCCAAAATTCAAGATGCCAAAGTTTGGCATGCCTGGCTTCAAAGGAGAAGGCCCAGATGTCGATATAAGCCTCCCCAAAGCAGACCTTGATGTTTCTCTTCCCAAAGTTGAACTTGAAGCACCAAGCTTGGACATTGAAGGCCCAGAGGGAAAAGTGAAAGGACCCAGATTTAAGATGCCTGAAATGCACATCAAGACACCAAAGATCTCCATGCCAGATGTAGACTTCAACCTCAAAGGTCCAAAGTTGAAGGGAGATGTGGATGTTTCTATTCCAAAGCTGGAAGGTCCAGATGTGGATATTAAAGGTCCCAAACTGGATATTGATGCACCTGATGTAGAAATTGAAGGTCCTGAAGGAAAGTGGAAAAGTCCCAAGTTTAAGATGCCTGAAATGCACATCAAAGCTCCCAAAATCTCCATGCCAGACTTTGATTTGAACCTCAAAGGTCCCAGAGTGAAAGGAGATGTGGATGTCTCAGTCCCGAGCTTGGAAGGTGATCTGAAGGGCTCTGACATTGACATCAAAGGGCCCAAACTAGATGTCGATGTTCCAGATGTTGATCTTGAAGGACCTGAAGGGAAGTGGAAAGGTCCCAAATTTAAAATGCCAGAGATGCATTTTAGGACTCCTAAACTCTCAATGCCAGATGTGGACTTAAACCTGAAAGCTCCCAAACTGAAAGGAGACCTGAATGTCTCAGTTCCAGAGGGTGATTTGAAAGGCCCAGAAATTGACATCAAAGGACCAAAGCTAGATATTGATGCTCCAGATGTTGACCTACATGGTCCAGAAGGAAAACTCAAAATGCCTAAGTTCAAGATGCCCACGTTTGGCATGCCCAGCTTCAAAGGGGAAAGTCCGGATGTGAATGTAAGCCTCCCAAAAGCAGACCTTGATATTTCTGTCCCAAAAGTTGAACTTGAAGCACCATGTATGGACATTGAAGGCCCAAAAGGAAAAGTGAAAGGCCCCAAATTTAAGATGCCGGACATGAACATCAAGACCCCAAAGATCTCAATGCCCGATATTGACTTGAACCTCAAAGGTCCGAAATTGAAGGGAGATGTTGATGTGTCTGTCCCAAAGCTGGAAGCTGACCTGAAAGCCCCAGATGTAGATATCAAAGGTCCCAAACTAGACATTGATGCACCTGATGTTGAACTTCATGGACCAGAAGGAAAGTTGAAGATGCCCAAATTCAAAATGCCCAAATTTGGACTGCCCAGCTTCAAGGGGGAAGGTCCAGATGTGGATGTAAGCCTCCCCAAAGGAGATCTTGATGTTTCTGTCCCACAAGTTGAATTTGAAGCTCCATGTTTGGACATTGAAGGCCCAGAAGGAAAAGTTAAAGGGCCCAGATTTAAGATGCCTGAAATGCACATCAAGACACCAAAGATCTCAATGCCTGATATTGACCTGAACCTCAAAGGTCCGAAATTGAAGGGAGATGTTGATGTTTCTGTTCCAAAGCTGGAAGGAGAGCTGAAAGCCCCAGATGTGGATATCAAAGGTCCCAAATTGGATATTGATGCACCAGATGTAGAAATTGAAGGCCCAGGAGGGAGGTGGAAGAGTCCCAAGTTTAAGATGCCCGAAATCAAAGCTCCCAAAATCTCCATGCCAGACTTTGACTTGAACCTCAAAGGTCCCAGAGTGAAAGGAGATGTGGATGTCTCAGTCCCGAGCTTGGAAGGTGATCTGAAAGGCCCTGACATTGACATTAAAGGGCCCAAACTAGATGTTGACCTTCCAGATGTTGATCTTGAAGGCCCAGAAGGGAAGTGGAAAGGACCCAAATTTAAGGTGCCAGAGATGCATTTTAAGGCCCCTACATTTTCTCTACCTGATATGAACTTGAAAGGTCCAAAGATGAAAGGAGATGTGGATGTATCTGTGCCAAAGATTGAAGGTGATCTTAAAGGTCCAGAAATAGACATTAATGTTCCTCTGATAGATCCTCCTGACATTGATATTAAAGGACCTGAAGGCAAAATGAAAGGCCCTAAATTTCAGATGCCTGAATTTAACATCAAGGCCCCCAAAATTAGCATGCCAGACATGGACTTCAACCTCAGAGGCCCTAAACTGAAAGGAGATGTAGATTTAGAAGTATCTGCTCCCAAAATAGATACTGATTTGAAGGAGCCTGATCTTAATATCAAGGGCCCTAAACTGGATGTCTCCCTACCTGATGTGGATTTGCAATGTCCAGACGGAAAACTCAAAGGTCCTAAGATCAAGATGCCTGAAATGCATTTTAAAACTCCCAAAATCTCCATGCCGGATTTTGACTTGAACTTGAAAGGTCCCAAAATGAAAGGAGATGTAGATGTTTCAGTGCCTAGGTTGGAAGCTGACCTGAAGGCTCCTGATGTTGACATCAGAGGTCCCAAAGTAGACATCGATGTTGGAGGTCCTGAAGGAAGTTGGAAAGGTCCTAAAATTAAGATGCCTGAAATGCAGATGAAAACCCCTCAAATCTCCATGCCTGATGTACAGCTCGGTCTGAAAGGTGATGTCTCTGGACTAAAACTTGGAGGAGATTTGAAAGGTCCTGAAATTGACATTGCGTGTCCTACTGTTGATATCCACGGTCCAGATGGAAAAGTAAAATTACCCAAGATGAAGCTTCCTAAATTTGGCACCCCTGAGTTCAAAGGAGAAGGACTTCAGTTGGACGTCAACCTGCCTGAAGGAGAGTTGAAAGTATTAGGTTCTGATGTGAAAATTGAAGCTCCGAGTTTGGACATCAAAGGACCAGAAGGACAACTGAAGGGTCCTACGGTGAAGATGCCTGAAATGCATTTCAAAACACCTCAGATCTCCATGCCAGAAATTGACCTAAATCTGAAAGGTCACAAGATGAAGGGTGATGTGGATGTCTCCGTTCCTGGAATCCAAGGACCAGGGATTGAAGCTAAAGCTCCAGAGATTGACTTGGAATGTCCTGATGTGAATATTGAAGGGCCAGAGGGCAATGTTAAACTCCCCAAATTTAAGATGCCGAAATTTGGGTTTGGAGCAAAGAGCCCCAAGGCTGATGTGAAATCTCCCACTTTGGACGTGTCTCTTCCAGAAGCTGAGCTGAACATTGAATCACCAGATGTTGCCATTTCTGCCAAAGGGAAGAAAAGCAAATTCAAAATGCCCAAACTCCACATGAGTGGACCTAAAGTCAAAGGCAAGAAGGGTGGTTTTGATGTGAGTGAAGAAATGGACGCCAATTTGAAATCACCAGATTTGGAAGGAAGCCTCTCGGTTCCAGACGCATCCTTGAAAGCAGACACCAACATCAAATCCCCCAAGGGAAAGAAACCGGTCTTTGGAAAACTCTCATTTCCTGATGTTGAGTTTGACATCAAATCTCCCATGTTCAAGGCTGATGCTTCTTTGCCTAAGGTGGAAGGAGAGGTCAAGCTGCCAGGAATGGATGTGACATCACCCAGTCTTGAAGCTTCCGTTCCCAGTGGAAGTGCAAATGTCAACATTGGAGGTCCTGATATTGGTATTAAGGCCCCTGAGTTCAAGCTATCAGGTGAAAGCATTGGCCTGGCTGGTCCCAAATTGGAAGGAGATCTGAGAATCCCCAGCGCTGAGGCCAACCTTACCATTCCTGACATCAACCTGAAAGGTCCATCAGTGAACATACCCCCTGTGGATGTTTCTGCACCTTCCTTCTCTGCCCCCAGTGTCGATGTTCATTTGAAAGGACCAAAGCTAAAAGGTGATGTTGATCTCCCAGGGGCCGAACTCCAAGGCCCAGGAGGGAAGCTGAAATTCCCCAAGTTCAGCTTGCCAAAATTTGGGAAGCCAGGAACGAACCTGGAAGGGCCAGACGTAGACATTCAAGAACAGCTACCCTCTGCACACCTTGATGTCTCCTGCCCACGAATTGGAGGAGAGGCAAGCATTCCTGAAATGGATGTGAACCTGAAAGGACCAAAGCTAGGAAAAGACCTGGGTTTTTCTGGTGAGATTAAAGCTCCGAAGATGGATGTTGGCATGCCAGATGTTGGTGTCGGTGGATTTGAAGGGAAGTTTCAGATGCAAAAGCCTTCAGGTCTAGACATCAATCTAACAGCTCCAGATGTTGACATGAAAGGGCCGAAAGTGAAGATGACTTCGGAAAGAGGCATCTCTGGACCTGACGTAGACATCAATCTGAAAGGACCAAAGATCAAAGGAGATTTTGGCATTTCTGGTAGCATGACATCCCCCAAGGTGGAAGGCTCTGGAAGTGTAGTTAAACTTCCCTGCATGAAACTTCCACAGTTTGCCATCGCTGGTGAAGGAGGCAGCATTTCAGGACCACAGATCAAAGGACCTGAAGTTGACTTTGATTTGAACATGAAAGGACCAAGTTTGAAAGGAGATGCCCAGTTTGCTACCAACTTGAAAGGTCAACACATTGGGCTAGAAATGCCAGGCATGAAGGCTTCTGGCCTGGACTTGGACACTGGGACCCCGGATATCTGTTTGAGAGGACCTTCCCTCAATGTCTCAGGTCCAAAGGTTTCTGGGCCGGACTTTGAGGTCAATCTGAAAGGGCCCAAGGCCAAAACGCCAGAGCTACACATGAGCGCCAAAGGGACAGGGGACTTTCACTTTTCTGGACCAAACATAGGGGGTGATCTCAGTGGTCCCAAATTAGGTATCAAAGGTCCTTCTGTTGGGATGGATGCTCCACAAGGCCATTTAGAAAGTTCACCTGGGAAGGTATTCTTCCCTAAAATGAAAATACCAAAATTTGTGGTGGCAGGGCAGGAACCAGTGGGAAGAGAAGTCGGAGTCGATGTTGAGTTTCCCCAACCGCCACAAGCAAGTCTCCACGTTGAGGCAGGCACGGTTGAGCTGGAAGAACCTGACCTGAAATTGAAGAAATCTAAAATCAAAATGCCCAAGTTTGCCTTCTCCAAACCCAAAGTCAAGGGAAGTGTCGGCTCCCCAGAGGTCTCAACATCCGGGGCCAGAGTTGAAGGAGAGCTCAAAGCAAGTTTAGGGTCCTTAGAAGGTGAAGTGGAAGTAGGGGAAGCAGCTGTCTCGCCCAAAGGAAAGTTCTCCTTCTTTAAGACCAAAAAGTCTCGGCACCGGTCGTCCTCGTTTAGTGATGAGCACTCCTCACACTCCACCCCGACCGGCACACTGGAGCACGAAGGAGACAAAAGCAAGCATGCCAAGATCAAATTTGGCACTTTTGGGGGGATAGGGTCGAAAAGCAAAGGGTCTTACGAGGTCACGGGAAGCGACAACGAAGCAGGGAGAACACAAGGCAGCGGAGCCTCCCTGGAGTCCAAAAAATCTCGACTTTCCTCGTCTTCGAGTAACGAAAGTGGGACAAAAGCCACCTTCCGAGTGCCATCAGTCGAGCTGACAGTGGCAAAAAAGAAAGAGTAGTCCAGGAAAATGCTTGTGTACATAACGCCCCTTCCTGTACATAAGGTCCCTCTCTCCCCATGGCCCTCTCCTTCTCCCACTGTATATATATATTTTTCCTCCCGGCTTCAAATAATTTGCAATGAAACAGGTGGTCTACAGTGAAATTGTAGGATTTGAGAGCAAAGTCATTCCTGTTTTACTGTGAATAGGACAGGTTCCACTGAAAGATTTGTATCTTCCAGAGTTGTAAAACAATTCCAAACTGATACAGCAGCATCCGTGCTCATCTAAGGGTGATGTTGAGCAATTTATATATCATTGGCACAATTTTCACGGCAAGGCCACGGCATGTGACATTGAAGAGCCCATCAGAAATTTCTGACCCTTTGTGGGTGAATATCCCCCAAATTCTTCCCAAGTGGTCTTGGCTGAATTGCACCAAAAAACACACCTCTTTTTTAAACAAAGAAAAACTTTTTTAAAAAAGCAGCAAATGCCTTAAAACAAGCAGCAGCAAGGTTTGTCGGCTGTATCAGTTTGAATTCATTCAATATAGAATTCCTCCCAGATATACAGATAAGCAAATGGGCAATTTTTTGCAGACGAAGTGACGAATTTCGAAAAGCCTGGATTATGTGATATTTAAAGCTGTGCCATAAGGAAGAAAGATGTACAGTTTTTTGGGAGTATTTTGGATGATTTTTCTCTTCTGTTCAGGTATAGGGTTGTGCTTTGTATGCTGTAAGAGCTTTCTGTTTACCTAAGCAAGCTTTGATTGAGATATACAGGGGGCTAAAATGTTTTATCCTTTAAAATTATGGTTTTATGAAAAAGAAACACTGCACATATATAGAAGCAAGTAAGATGTGTCAAATTCAACAAAAATGACTTTTCATTTGTTTGGCAAAATGACTAAACTAACTGCAACCAAATATCCACATGTAATATATTTTTTGTTCAAAAGATGCATTGCTGTTGCAAAATAGTTCAAGCCACAATCCTTATGACGTCATCTTAATTGTTTCTGTATATTTCTTATTTTTATAAAAGAAAAGTTATCTTAGCTGAGGAACAAATATTTTTGTCATTAATTCCTCTGACAGGTGCAAACTGTTATCTTTTGTCATTAACTGTACCTTGATTATAAAACAAAACAAATACAAAGAAAATTATTTTTCAGCACTTTAATGGCAAATTAATTGAGAATGTATGGAAACCGATCTTGTAAAATGCAAATAAACTGTTTATTAACCTTTTAACTGCTGTACTTTTTCTGGGTTCTTTTGTTGTTCAATTGCAACTATTTGAGGTGTCCGTATTTGCAATCAACACAGAGCAGACAAATCTACAAAGGCAAAAATAGATCTTCCAGGTTGTGACCAAATTGTTCTAATCAGTTGGAAAGTCAGTTTGATATATTTACAGACTAGTTTGATACCACTGCTTGGTTACGAAACTATGTGATCAGGCTTAGCTTTTTGGGGAAGAAAATAGGGGGGGGGGATTTGCCTCTGCCTACCAGCATCCATCGGTATTCATATGGCTAGCATCCTGTCAGTGTGAGATATTTGAGGGCTGTTTGGAAACTGAAACAGTATTAGTTGTGTGAGCAAGGAGACAGCAACGAACCTGGGCGTGGCTTAGCTCAACTGTTCTGCACTAAAGCTGCTTGGTGCTCTGAAACTGAAAGTCCTCTCTTCTGCTTGTGTTTTGCATTTGGAAAATATTTCTTTTCAGGTGGGGAAGGGAGTAGAACTCCTTAGCATCAGAGCATGTTAATAATAATAATGATAATGATGATGATAATAATAATAATATAGGAAATGCTAATGTTCTGATGGTCATTTTGAAAAATCATTTCTTAGTGAGCCCCTAGAAGCCAAGAGGAACATATGTGCCAAATTTTAAGTTTGTAGGCTTTACAGTTCTGGAGATTTTGTGATGATGTGTGAGTGGCAGGAGACCCTATACCATTTCTGACAGATGGGAGTCCAGTCTCTTCTTGAAAGTGATGAAGCTCCCACAACTTCTGAAGGTAACTTCTATTTCTCACTGTAGGAAATTCCTCCTTATTTCCAGGCTGAATCTCTCCTTGGTCTGTTTCCATCCATTATTCCTTCTCTGGCCTTAGGGTGCCGTGGAAAACAGCTTGACCCCCTCCTCCTCTCTGGGGTAGCCCCTCAAATACTGGAAGTCTGCTCTCCTGTCTGCCCTGGTCCTTCTCTTCCCTAGACTGGCCAGGCCCAGTTCCTGCAACCATTCCATCGTATGTTTCAGCCTCCAGTCCCCTAAATCATCCTGGTTGCTCTTCTCTGCACTTTTTCTAGCCTCTCAACGTATTTTTTTACAGTATGAATGTAGTACTCTAGGCGTGGCCTTACTCAGGCTTTACACAGTGGTATTAGTACCTCCCTTGATCCTGATTGTATCCTTCTGGGTACAACAATATGGAATTAAGAGAATCACCATTTTTTGCCTGTAAAAGCAAAAACATGCATGCACATAAATAAAATGCACAACTTACAACTATACATTTAGGGATCTTTCAAGGTTGCAACGACACTGAAAAAAGTGACTTATGACAGTTTGTCACACTTAACATTGCAGCATCCTTATGGTCACGTGATCATGGCAAATGTCTCATATTTACAACAGTTGCAGTGTCATATGATCTCCTTTTGCGACCTTCTGACAAGCAAAGTCCACCAGGAAACCAGATTAACAACCATGGCAAGGAAGGTTGTAAAATGGGGCAAAACTCACTTAGCAACTGTCTTGCTTAGCAACAGAAATTTTGGACTCCGTTGTGGTCGGAAGTCCAGGGCTACCTAGATTAGGATGTTTGCTCTGCCATTGAAATGTTAAAGAGTGGATCCTTGGTGGGTTGAGAGAGATAAAAGTTTTGCTCTGGTCCTACACTCAACTCCAGCGTTGCTAAAATTAAGGCGAGGTTTCCAATCAGGTTTTCTTTACAAATCCAAGATTTCATGCTCAAATAAACCCAGATTCTAAACAAAAACAAAAAAAACCTCAGATAACAAAAAGCACAATAAATCATATTTAAAATACAATGGTTTTACTTAATACACACACCATACAACGTATAGAAAAACTTAAATATTAAATTTTAAAATAAAGAAAATCAGGGAGAGGATCTTTACATCCTTTTTCTGTGTTTTTTCTATTTTTATTTTAAAATTTAATATAAAATCAGATCTGATTTTTAAAATCCCAGAATCCTCCACCGTTTCCAACGTCCAAACCGAACGAGAACCCGAAGTCGAGAATGACTACATATCGGCAATCATTCACCCGGAAGACCCGCCCCTCTCTGGGAAGGAGCAGGCGATTGGCCAAGCCGGGGGAGTCACCTAGATCTATAAAACTAGTAGAGACACGCAGAACGCAATATCCGCTTCGAAGACCGTTTTTTAACACCCCCCCCCCGTTGGGGTGGGGATTTCAACTAAGAATTCCTACTCTTTTATTTTTTTCAGGTTTTGCTAAATATGAAATAGGAACAAGGGGATTTTTGCAATGCAATTTCGGGATGGGTCTCCTGCTTCCAGGAGGGGGGGGGAGGGTTGGACTAGAAGATGTTAAGGCTCCCCCCTCCCCAGCCTTAGAAACCATTCTGCACTGTCGCGACGCATTTCCCTTTTGCGCCTCTTTTTCCCCCGTTGTCCAAAGTGGAAGGTCCGCTCAACCACGCCGCCTTCCCCGACTACAAACCTCATCACCCCCCGGCTAGCACGTGGGAGGAGGAGCTGCTGCTGCTGCTCCTTTTCCTTCCACACCGTAATCCGGAGCCCCATCGCCAGGCGGAAAGGGCCTCGTGGGTGATAAAATGCCCTTTCCAGAAAGGAAGAAAATAATAAAAAAATTTTTTTTTAAAAATGGCCACACCGCACGATCCTACGGCCTTAGGATCCCTGAAGGGGCTGGAGCAACTGGGGTGCCCCCGGCGTGGGAGAACCGGTCCTTGTCTCCACGTGCTGCGGGGATCAGCGTGGAAGAGCCAAAAAAGGTTCTTCCTGGGAAAGTCGCCCGGGGCTCGGCGCGGGTTGCAACCGGGCGCCCGCGGGCGCAGGGCGAGAACCAGCCTCCGGGAAGGCGGGCAACGCGCGGCGAGGCGAGGCTCCTTCTTCCGGGGCCGGCCCTGCTCACCACCCCGCGCGGGTTCCGGGCGCTGGCGGCATGAGCGAGGGCGAGGCGGAGGGTCCTCCGCGGCCGGCCCTTTGCAAGGAGATGTGCCCGGCGGGGGAGTTCGCGCGGCGGCGGCGCCAGAAGCGGCTGCACCGGCTGGAGCTCGGCCCGGATCGGCAAGCGGACCCTGCGCGGGCGGTGAAGGAGTTCTCCCGCCCGGCGGCCGGCCAGGCTCCCCCGCCGCCTTGCGACCTGCGCCCGCCGACGGTGCTGTTGGCCACCGTGCACCACCTGCTGGGGAGGTCGGTGGCCGAAGCGAGCCAGGTGTCGCCGGCCGAGCGCTGCGCCTTCGTGGCCGACCGGCTGCGCGCCGTGCGGCTGGATCTGGCGCTGCAGCGGCCGCCCGCCTCGCCTTGCGCCGCCGTGCTGGAGCGCGCCCTGCTGTACTTGCTCCACGCCGGAGCCCGGCTCTGCAACGAGGCACCCGCGCGCTTCGACGCCCACCTCCACGACGGGCAGCTGCGCGAGACTTTCGCCGCCCTGCGCCGTGCCTACCGCCGCCCCGCCGCGCATCCGGCCCAGCCGCGCTTCCAGGCGCTCTTCCTCCTCTACCACCTGGGTGAGCCGCGGGCAGCGCAGCCAGACGGACTAATCCTGAGGGTTTGGGAGTGGGGGGTATGTTAGACAGCCCTGGGGGTGGGTCGGGAGGGGGTGGGGCAGGATGCCAGAAAAAGGGGCTGCCCATGGAACTGCATAGTTGGGAGGTGAAGCTTGCCCACTCCAAGGATAGGATAAAAGGGACCTTGGAGGTTCTCTAGTCCAACCTTTGGGAGCTCAGGGACCACCAAACTCCTAATTTTAAATCCCACAGACCAGAGACCCTGGGAAAATCCCCCAAAAAGCCCCCACCCCGTTTTCCTCATCATTCTTTATTTGGGATCGCAGGATACTGTCTCTAGCTCCGTTCTCAGGGGAGTGAGAGACTTTTGGCTTCATGCAAGGAAATTAGAAGCAGCAGCAGAAGTCTTTTTTTCTCTCCCCCAAATTGCCAGAAATGAGTCTTTGCTGGCACAGCAGAAGGCCTTGCACAGACTAATTTCTGGCGGAATTTGGGGAGAGAAAGAAAGACTTTGGCTGCTTTCCTTGAGTGCAACCAAAAGCAGAAGAGAAGCAGAAAGAAGCAGCCTGGTGACCAGGCCAGGTGCGTAGGGTGAGTGGGGCAAGTTCCCCCCCTCCGCCCTTCCCCTTCCCTCACTACCTCGTGTTGTGCGCAATGCAAGTGACACAAGTCTTGTGGGCCACGCAGCCTAGATTAATTGCTTTGGGGGGTGACATTTCTCTGCGGACTACTAAAATTTTCTCGTGGACCACCAGTGGTCCCCGGCCCACCAGTTGGCGACCACTGTTCTAGTCCAACCCCCTGTTCAAAGCAGGAGACCCTATACCAGTGATGGCGAACCTTTTCGGCACCGAGTGCCCAAAGCAGAACATGTGTGCATATGTATGTGCTGAAAACCCAAAGACCAGCTGGTCGGAGCGCACATGCCTATTTGGGAGGGGGGGTGTTTTCAGGCCGTTTGCCATTTTTTGAGTTGTTTTTGTTCCGGAAAGCAGCCCGTAAAACAACCTGAAAATGGCCTGAAAAAGGCTCAAAAATGGCCTGTTTGGGGGGTATTTTTTGGGTGCCCTGGCACTCACAAAAACCAGCTGGCTGGCAGAAACCAGAAGAGCAGCTGGCGACGGTGCGCATGCCCACAAAGAGGGCTCCGCATGCCACCACTGGCAGGCATGCCATAGGTTCAGCATCACGGCTCTATGCCATCTCAAACAAGCCTGTTCTTAAAAGCCTCCCATGATAGAGAACCCGCAACTTCTGGTGGCAAGCAGTTCCACTGGTTAATTGTCCTCACTGTTAGGTAGTTTCACTTTAATTCCAGGTTGTTTCTCTCCTTGATGAGTTTTCATCCATTGTTTCTTGTCCAGCCTTCTGGTTTCTTTGGAAAAAAGGTAGAACCTCCCCCTCCTCTTTGTGGCTGCCCCTAAAATCCTGGAAAAACATCCAGACACAACCTGAGTAGTGAGCACAAATGCAACGAACTGTTTGCAAGTTCTGTTCATTGGGGAAACAAAACAGCCACTTCATAAACAGATGGCACAACATAGAAGAACAAACTCATTGGAACAAGAATTCAAGCAGCCCATCTGCATTTAAAAATACAACTGTCTCTCTTAACAACAGAAATGTTTGGTTCAATTGTGGTCATAAATCAAATCAGGGATTACTGCCCCCTTCCTTTTTTTTTTTTGCCTTATCTCTGTTTCTTCCTCTCTCTCTCTCTCTCCCCCCCCCCCAGGCTCCCCAGAGGCCCTCTGGCAGATCCTCCAGCTCTCCAACGATATCCGGACGTCTCCCGACCTCAAGGCAGCCTTGGCCATCCACTGGGCTTTCCTGGAACGCAACTTTGCCCGTTTCTTCCGCCTGGCCCGGCAGCTCCCTTACCTCCCCAGCTGCGCTCTCCATCCCCACTTGGCCAAAATCCGGCACCTGGCGTTGCTTGCTTTCAGCCATGGCTTCCATGCGAAGAATTGCAGGTACCCCCTGGCCCGACTGAGCCACCTGCTGGCGATCGACAGCCTGGAAGAGGCCGCTGACCTATGCCAGGTACATGGCTTGACTGTGATGGAGGGCAGCGTTGTCTTCCAGAAAGGCTCCTTCAGGGATTCAGCTTCTTTGGACAACCGGACTTCCCTTCTTCTGGTGGATGGGAAATGGAAGGGGACACTGTTGGATCTCTCCAAGAAGGTCTGCAGCTGAGGCGGCGTGGGATGGCTGCTAGTCTCGTTTTCATGCGCAGAAGAATGGTCTGCCTTGAAATGCTGGCTGAGGGGTTGCAAACCTCTCCCCGTATGTAGACAGCCAGCCCTTCAGGGTTTCTGCTGCTTGCAGCAAATCGTGATGCTTGTTTACAGCTTCGCTGATCTGCTGTACGGGTGTTTTTCAGCCTCTGCAATTTTAAGGTGGATGGGTTGTAATTCCCAGAATCCCCCAGGTAGCAGATTTTAAGATGGACTTCAACTCCCAGAATCCCCCAGCCAGCAGGTTCTACGATGGGTGGACTTCCAACTCCCAGAATCCTCCAGCCAGCATGTTTTAAGATGGTGGATTGCATTTCCCTGAATCCCCCAACCAGCAAGCTTTAAGTATATCTTAAGCTGTCGTGGTGGTGGGGGTTATTTTAATTTATTATATTAATTTATTTGATTCTTTTTTATTAGTTTTATTGTTTTAAATGAGGTTTTATATCCCATAAGCCACCTTGAGTTGCCATGTGCGCGTAGACGGCAATATAAATTCAATAAATAAAATTAAAATGTGGACTTTTAACTTCCAGAATTCCCCAGCCCAGCATGCTTTAAGCATAGTGGGCTGGGGAATTTTGGGAATTGAAGTCCACCCACTTTACATTTGCAGAGGTTTGAGAAAGATCATATTACAGGCTCATATCTGTGCTTCGATGTGTTATGAGTGCTATTTATCGCACTGGAATAGTTGTGCAAAAAAAGAAAAGGATTGGGCCTCACTGAACATGGCTTGTATTCTTTTCTCAGCCATAGACTGAGTGTGCACTTGTTCTAATCATGGCTATTGGGGCTGCAATGCCCTGTTTTGTCCGTGAGAAAAGCCAGCACTAAATTCCCACTAAAATTTATTTTATTCTATTGGGGTTGAACTTGGTCAGGTTTTCCAAAGGTGGCTTTCTTTGCCCGGTAGTTCAAAGGTGAAAAACGTGTATTTCATCAAACTACACATGGCTGCACTCTGGACGCTAGTGTTGATGAACTACAACTCCCAGCATCCATGGCCAGCTGTAGGTTAGTAGAAGAGACGAGTTGCAAACCAAATAAAAACATTGCAGTTAGCCAGTGGAACGTTCTGCCTCAGTTTTTTTTTAAAAGAATGGAACAAAGCCACCCTTAAAAGAGAAAAATTCCGTATCCAGAGTCTGGAGTATTTATTACTAGCTCAATACCTGTGTTTCACTACAAAACTATGCGAAAGAATGCATTTGCCAGGACTCGGAGTTGGCTTAGTGTTGTGATGGCGAACCTATGGGGCACGTGTGCCACAGGTGGCACGTTTGAGGCCATTTTCGCCCTCCCGGAGGCTCGAAGGAAGCCTGCAGCCTCAGGAGGCAAAAAAACAGGCCTTCCGGAAATATCGGAAGTGCCAAAATGGGCCTGTTTTCAGCCTCCCAAGGCTCCAGAGGCTGAAAACGGGCACTTTGGGTATTTCCAGAAGGCCCATTTTTCGGCCTCCCGAGGCTGCAGAGGCTTCCCTCGAGTCTCCAGGAGTGCAGAAATGGCCTCAAATGGCCCGAAAATCAGCTGGGATGCGCAGTGCAGGAAAGGGGGTGGGGCGGGGGTGTTGCACGCGTATGCGCGGGGGGCATTGCATTGTGGGTGCCAGCACACGCTTATGGCACACCACAACACAAAGGTTCACCATCACTGGACTTAGTGCTTTTTGGCGAAACCTAGGACAGAACAGAATATGTAGACTTTAAGACGTCGCCAATCAATTGTGATAAAACCCCAAATAATGCTGAGAAAAATACCCTTGAAAGAACATGCATGCAACACAGGTAGTCCTCAATTTACAACAATTAATTTAGTGATCAAAGTTACAATAGCACTGGAAAAAGTGACTTATGACCAGGTTATTTTTTTACATAACTGATACAATATCCTCACAGTCACATGATCAAAATTCACGTATTTGGCAACTGACTCACATTTATGACGGTTGCAGTGTTTCCAGGGTCACGAGATCCCCTTTTGCGACCTGACAAGCAAAGTCAGCAGGGAAGCCAGATTCACTTACGACCGTGTGACTAACTGAACAACTGCAGTGACTCACTTAACAACGATGGCAAGAAAGGTTGTAAAATGGGGCAAAACTCAACAAGTGTGTCACTTAACAAATTTTGGACTCAAAATTGAGGAAGCCAGATTCACTTAACCATCATGCTACTAACGTAACTGCAGTGTTTCACCGAGCAACTGTCAATAAAGGCCATAAAGTGGGGCAAAACTCAACGGTCTCACTTAACAGAAATGTTGGGCTCAATTGTGGTCGTAAGTCAAGGACTGCCTGTATTGTGGATCCAATTCTCCATCCAGCATAGGGGAATTGGATTCTGAAATTTGAAGTCCACACATTGCATTTGAAGCACATCAACAACCTGTTCTGACCAAGGCTTCCTGAGACAGTAACAATCACAGGCTGTTCCCAAAAAACTTGTTTTTATTTCAACAGCTGTGAATTACATGCATTCACACACCGTAATGAGTCTCAAACAGTTTGTGAATAGTCCCACAGAAGTCTGCCACAGTCCTTTGGGATAAGGCTGATAAGCACTCACCTTTATCTTCCTTGAAAGGCTGCCAGTGACTAAATCGCCAATTAGGTGTACAAGGCCAAATGGAGCACAAAGTCCACACGGAGCTGCAGATTTTAAACTGAACAAAATGAACAAAGTTGTTTCCTGCAGACTTCTGTCCTTTTGCTCCTCCTTTATGTCTTATGAGAGGGGCCAATCATCTTCAAACCTTACTCCTGAGGACTTCCGGTTTTGAGGGCTTCGAAGCCAGACGGGGATTCGCAGACGGCGCAACCCCCGCCTGGGCTTTTTTGCCTA
>JANHFN010010475.1:0-14752 GCA_032468175.1 Toxicocalamus goodenoughensis
CACCAAAGTCTCGGCAGGGGCCCTGGTAATGCTGCCCCCCCCCCCCCCCCGAGAGTGCCAGTGAGAGATTTAAATGCAGCTGGCTGGGTGGGGAAATTGGGAGGGGAACCAGGATGCCCAGTGAGCCCCACCCAAAAGGAGTTAGGCTAGGGGCCCCGATGCTCCCGTCTTCCAAGCAAGCCAGCTGGGCGCTCTGCCCTCTCACCAGCCCCTGCCTGCCTTTCGGGAGGGAAGAGGAAGGGGGCAGATGGTGTTCAGTGATGTCATTTGTTTTTGAAGAGAAGCCAGGGCTGTTTTCTCGGGTTGGCTCCCTCCTCCTGGATGCCTTCACAAGAGTTTGCACATCGCCCACCCGCTCTCTCTCTCTGCCTCTGCACCAGCAGCCTGGCCACGCACGCACCAGCACCACAAGCCGCCTCGCACCACCCACTCAACCCACCCAAGTCAGGCGCAGCCCCTGGAAACCTCCGCCGCAGCCACAGCCACACAGGCAGCCTGTTGCTCACTGTTGCCCAGGGCCACCCCCGGGCCCTGCCCCCCTCCCCCTGCCCTGATTGCACCCGTCTCCTCCATGCAGACAACCTCTCCTACATTGAGCACATCTTCGAGATCTCCCGCCGGCCGGACTTGCTGACCCGGGTGGTGGAGTACCGCACGCAAGTGCTGAAGATCTCGGAGGAGGACGAGGTGGATACCAAACTGACCCGCATCCCCAGTGCCAAAAAGTACAAAGGTCAGGAGACCTCTGGCCTTGGTGGGGGGGGGGCGGACTTCCATCTCCCCCAGCCCCTGGCTCTTCTGACTTTGCCTCCCTTTCTCCACAGACATCATTCGGCAGCCCTCGGAAGAAGAAATCATCAAACTGGCGCCCCCACCCAAAAAGGCCTGAATCCAGTGTGTGTGTGTGTGTGTGTGTGTGCACGCGAGTGTGTGTGCGTGTGTGGAGGGGCCCAGCTCCAAGGATCACTGCCACCCCCCCTCCACTGCCCTGGCTGAGACATTTTGCGGCTCCCCCTTCACTCCCCTCTGCTTACGTCCTTCTCTGCCTTCTCCCAGCTGGATGAGGAAAGGGAGACGGGGGTCCATACCCACGTTTCTCACCCTGGTCACTGGCTGATACATGTTTTAGGAAGCCGCTGAGGCCTGTTTGAGGGTGGGGGGGCACCCTACTGCTGCTGCTGCTGTTCCCCCACCCACTGTGCTGGGCAAGAGACGATGAGGACCCGTAGGTGGATCTGGATGGACGGGGGATTTTGCAAGGAATGAGGAAGTGAGTGAGAGAGAGAGAGACAGGAGGGAGGGAGGGGAAAGCAGGGGAGCCCCTAAGGAGCTTTGGGGCCACTGCCAGAGGAATGCCAGAGCCTGCAACAGGTGGGACACAGGGGGCAGTAGAAAGGGGCAGAGGATTTGCCACTCTCTCTTGCCAGGGACCCCGCATCTTCCGCAGCTGCCCTAGAGACTCCCTGCCCGCCCCCCATAGGAGTCAGGGATGGCTGCAGCTGCTTAGCAGGGTTGGACCTGGAAAGGTTGTGGAGCCCCCTCAGGCACACCCAGGCACAGGGCCCTCCTCTTCTGGGGGAGGGCAGGAGAAGGGTGTGGGCTCAGGCAGCTCTTCCGGCTCCACTGGGGCTGCAGAAGGCTGGCGGGGAAGCAAAGGACCAAGGGATCAGGAGACGGACTGGGAAGAGAGGCCCGATGGGGGCGTCTGCACCTTCCCAGCCAGACCAGAGCCCCCCAAAGCAGAACAGAACCTGGGACCCAGAGCACCTCCTGTCACAGACCCCCACCTTGCCCCCCCGCCTGTCCACACGGTGCCTTCCCTGGATCTCCCACCCCAGTGGTCCCTCCAAGCATTTCCACGGATGCCTCCTTTTCTACTCCCTTCCTGTGCCTCTGGTGGGGGGCAGGGGGTGAGGGTCAGTTGCCCATTTGGCCACGCTTGCACCCTGCCCTGCCCTGCCCTCTATGGGACGCTGGGGGAAGGAGCAGCCCCCTCCTAGGCCCATCCTACCCAAGCGTCCCCCCCCCAAACCAGCCCTCACCCACTGGGTGCTGGAGCCACCAATCCCACTCCCCACCAGGATGGAGAAGGAACCTGGCCAACTTCCTGCCCCAGACTGCCCCACCTCCGGCAGCTGGGATGGGATGGGGGCCAAGACCCCAGGGTCCCACTGCCTTCCCCTCAAAACAGTCAGTATGTGGGGCTTGCAAATGTGCGTGCCCAGCAGTGGCTTTTGCAGCTGCCTCTGCTCAGAAAGGGACCAAGCAGTTCGGCCTCACCAGGGCATCCTGCCCACCTGGTGTCCTGGCACACAAGCAGGGGCAGGAGGGCACCCAATGAGGAACACCTGGCAGCTATTGAGGGAGAAGCCAAAAGCAGGGTGGAGGCTGTGGGTGCCGGGGCTCCTGGTTTGTCCGGCACAGAAGAGCTCCCAGCGCCTGGCCTGTGCAGAACGCCCCAGGCCTTCGGGAGATGGCCAAGTGGCTTCTCTGGCGCTGGAACGCAAAGCATTTCTGTTGACTATACTTTTGTTTAGCCCCGACATCCTGTGCTCCTCGAGCCCCTTCAAGTGGCGTGACCTTTCCTGACACTCGTGTTGTGCTCGTGGTGTGCATAGAAACAGCTGGGCTAGAACTGTGCTTTTAACATGGGGTCCCCTCAAAACTGCCCCCCCCGAGTCTCCCGCTGGCCCTTCCTGCTTCTGTTCGCCCCGTGCAGCCTGGGTGCTGGCCTTACGGGGACCATGGCCACAGGGCCGGTGTGGCTGGGCAGTCTGGCTCCGTGGGATGCTTGGAAAGAGCTGGCAGGAAGGACAGGGGCCCTTCTGAGATGGGGGAAGAGGACTGAATTCAGGTGAACATCTGCAAGAGATGAGGGAGGCAGGAAGCCAGCAGACGCCCTCCCTCCCTCCCAGGCCCCTGAACCCCCCATGGCTCCAGGCTAAACCTCCCGCTGAGGCCTCTGTCCCGCCCAGGACAGTCATGGTGCCCAGGAGCCCAGCTTTGCCTGCGGGGTCAGCGCTGCTACCTGCCACCCAGGACCAACATGGAGGACTCCACATTGCCTGAACTGGCCTTAAATTAGTATGTTTCTCTTCCAGTGTTTACAGCTGAACAGATGGCGCTGATCTCACTGCAAATTAGCACCAAGTAAAAATAGTATCTGGTGGGGTGGGCATGAGGGGAGGTGTAGAATTCAGAGCGAGTGAATTTCTCGAAATGAAGCGCAAAGCAGCTTAAAGCAGCCCTGCTTTTCTTGGAGTGCCTCTGGCAAAGGCTTTCTGCCCCCCCCCTTGTCCTGGTAGGGGGTTCTGCGAGATGGGGGGGGGGGGCAGAGCAGAAGGGCCGCCTCTGGGTCAGGGTAGCTTCATGATGCCCCCGGCAGTGATGGGCAGGGGGGAGGGTCTCACAGGACCCCCAAGCTCCAAGGAGCGACCGAAGGCACAAATCCTGTCCTCTATGGCCAGCGCTCCCCCTTTCCTCCCACTGTCCCTGACCTCGATGCTCAGACCGTGCTAACTGTGTGTACATATATATTATAAATATATGTATATTAAATATAATATGGAGTGCTCAGTGTTAACTTATTTTCTTTGTCAAGTGGACCAAAAAATAATAATAAAAAAGCAAAGAGGAATTGTAACAGAATAGTTGTTTCTAACTTCAAAAAATCCATCATTCGTCTCAGATGGCAGAATTATTTAAGAAAGAAATCAAATATGCTGCTCTGGTACATCACAGATGGAAAATTGCCTCACCACGATCCAACAAGCTTCACAGAAGGGAACTGCAAGGACCTACCTCGCAGGGCTGCGCATTAGAGCCCACGTTTGCCACGGGGCAAGGCGACCACCCTGGTGGCACTCAGGCCGCCTTAAGCTGCTTTCCCAAATCCCACCCAGAATTTCTTGCTGCTAAAATTAGCCAGAGACCCCATTGGGCTACATATGGCCGTGATCGGACTGGCAGCCTTTAGGCCCAAGGATGCAGACTGACAAAATGGGCACTAGGACACTCTCCACCCCTTTCATGCGACAGCATCCAGCCCCCTCCCCAGCTGGAGCCCCAGATGAGGCCCACTTAAAATACCCCGCCCACCTCTCCAAAAAGCAAAGGAAATCAACACACTAAGAATCAAGGCACTGTGTATAAAGCAACTGACAATTATAGGTCTATTTCTTGGCTTGCCACACAAAGGGTGGGGAGTGTCCACCTTTCATGTCCCCTGCCCCATTTACACAGGTTTTCTGATCTCCCAAAAAGCACCCGAAAAGGATTTCACACCCCCATTGACTTGGGGGCAGGGAGGCCAATCCCCAGGGGAGGGGAGGGGCCAGGCAGACGAAACAGCTGAGACAAGACCAAGCCATCGTCACAACCTGAGGCAGCCACAGAAGAGCAAGGAATAGCAAAGATGCTGGCGGTAGATGGCACCGGGACTCTCTCAATTCATTTATTGCATTTATATAATATATATTTATATATATATATATATATATTTAAACTTTTACAATAATTTTAACTTGATAACATCCAAGTTTAATTTGGTTCTTGTCTTGTTTAATACATATAAAATTAGACCTCTAAACAGCAATCGTGGGGGGAAAAGTTGCTTTGAAACTCAAGTGGTTCTGAGGAGGAAGGGGAAAAAACAAGGCGGCTGTGTCGGCTGAGGTCAAACCTTCTAAACTTTATGCTCCGAGTTGTTGTTCAGCGAGTGGCTGCCCTCCACAGCAGAGGCGGCTCTAGGCGGCCCAGGGAAGGAAGGGGGTCCTTTGTGCCTAGAGCTGCTGGAAAAAAAAAACACCAAAAGAAAGAAAGAACAGGGGGGGAGGGGGGGAAGCAAACCCAGCAGGAACAAAGCTCCCGAATCTTCACTGAAAAAGCAGAATCCGGGTTTTCTCGTCCTGGACTCAACATGCAGCAGCTGGGGGGAGGGGGGGGGTTGGTGTTGAGATGAAAGTACATCTCCAAGGTGCTTCTGGAGGACCCCCCCACCCAGAAAGGAGGAACCAAGCCAACTCTCAGCCCCCACCCCAAAGAAGCTTCGCAGGGAACAGGTGGCAACCACAGCCAGGAACAGGAATCCGGGGGCCCTGGGACTCATGTGGGGCTGAAAAGGGCGGCTGAGGCAGAAAGGGAGAGGGAGAGTCCAAGGGTGGGGGCTGAGCCAAGCCAGCCCCCCTGCTAGCCAGGGCTGGCAGGCAGGGCGAGGCTGGGCCTCTCATCTAAAGCAGGAAGAGGGGGCCTAATTCCAGAGGGCAGGCTCTCCGCAGCCTATTCTGTGGCACCGGGGATTCAGGAAGGCATGCACTGCACCCGGTCCGGGCCCTCCTCGTCTTCGTCCAGGGTGTCCGAGGAGCTGAGGGAGTCCTCAGAGTCGCTGTCGGCCACTCCGGTGCCTGGATCTCGTTGGCGCTACAGAAAAGGAGCAGCCTCAGCCCCACAGGCTTTGGGGAGCCTTCCTCCTCCTCCTCCTCCCCCTTCGATGCTGCAACATGAGCCTGTCCAGGGCTCCTGGAAATGGTCTGATCCCCGAGGCAGCCCCACCAGAGCAGGAAGGGTCTCCGTGCCCCGCTTCAGCAGGGAGGATTGCTCACCCTGTGGTGCCGCCGAGGCCGGAAGTGGTGCATGAGGAACCAGAGCAGGTGGCTCTCGTACATGTCGGCGTGGTTCAGGCTGTCCTCATCCCGCTCCCGCTTGTTCTTCTTGATCACCTGGGGGGGGGCAGCAGCAGAGGGAGGATGGAGAGCTGCAAGGGGGACCCCTGGGGAAGGCGGAGGGGGAGGACCTGGGATTCTCTCCCCACCTCCTTCAAGCCGGTCAGCTGGGTGGGCATCTCCGCAGTGGGGGCCCAGATCTTCACGTCGTAATCCAAGCCGCTGGTGGCCAGAACCGGGAGGTGGGGGTGAGGCTCCAAGCAATTGACCTGTGAGGGCAACCAGACAGGAAGAGGAAGGGGCTGCAAACGCTCGCAGAGAGGCCCCCGAACTCAGGAGGAGCCACGTGAGGGCTAGGGATACGGGGGGCTGGGGCTGGGCCCCACCCCCACCCTGGCCTTTGGTTCGGCAGCCCCCAGCCAGGCCCCTCCAGGGGGTCAGCCCCCAAGGCCCCACTCACCACGCCCCCTTTGTCGCCCTGCATGAACTGCACCACCTGGCAAGAGGCCTTTTCCCACAGGAAGATGTGGCCGCAGTCGCTGCCGCTCACCACAAACTCGCTCTGGGGGCCGTAGAAGTTGACCCCCTTCACTGAAAGCAGACGCAGAGACCCCTCAGGCTAGGCCGGGAGCCCCGTCAAGGGGGGCTGCATCCCGCGTCTGGTCCAAGGACAAACCCTCTTGGGGGGGGCCTTTGATTCGGATGATTAAAGGGGGGGGGCTCGGAAGGACACCACAGACCAAGCCACTCTATCCCTCTCTACCTGCATTCCGGGCCTCCATTCTACAGGGAGGTGCACTGAAGGGGGGGCATAGTTTAACCCTTGTCTCCTCCAGCCAGAAGGGGGCGGCCATGACAATGGCAGCCAGTTTTGCCCAGGAGGCCCCCACCTGCCTCTCTGCTGCCTGGGGCCCCCAGCCCACCAAGCTACCCAGGACCAGCTGGGGAGGGATGGGGGGGGTGTCACCTGTGGCGTTGTTGCGGTGGCCCTTGTATCTCTTGATGTATTCAGCTCCATCACTGTGGGAAGCATTGAAGAGATAGATGTCCTCGTCGTTGTAGCTGGCCAGAAGCTCTGCAAGAGACCCACAAGTGAGCGCCTGGAGGGGGCCGCCCAGCCGCCATCCCCCCGCCCGAGGGTGCGCCCTGGCCTTCAGCCTCTCAACCCCTGCCGGGCCCAGACTCCCCACGGCCCCATACCTGAGCCATTGTGGCTGTAGACCAGGCAGGTGATGTTGGCTTTTGACTCGCTGTTCACCTGCAGGGGGGAGGGAAGGAGGGAAGGAGGGAGGGGCAGAGCTCCTTGAAAATCCCCTCTGTGCAGGCACTCACGGTCCCAAACCGCTCGAGGCCCTGACCCGGTTTCACCAGCGCAGGGACGCCTCTTTCCCTAGAGACGCAGAAAGACCCCCACCCCAGCTTCCTGCCAAGACCCCGGGGGAGTCTCCGGCTCCAGAGAGGGCTGTCAATTCCCCCACAGCTTCTGCTTGCCCCCCCGCCCGAGAGCCCCTGGAGGGCTGGTGACAGAAGAGGCGGCCTCACCAGGTGGTGGGGGCAGAACTTCTTCAACACCCCATTGTTCTCGTTTTCATTAATCTTCCGCTGATCGTAGATCCTGGCAGAGACAGGCAGAAAGGAAAGCTGAGACAAGCGACCCTCTCCAAGTCAAAAGCAAGCTTCTAGTCCTCAAGCTAGCAGGATTAAGGTGTGATGAAAGCCCAAGCAAGGGCCAGGCAGACTCCCTCCCCCAGTGTGGCAGCGCAGCTGAGCGTCAAGGGCCCAGCAGGGGGAGTTGGGGGGGGGCTCTGCTGACCTGACGTATTCATCTCGGCCTCCCACAGCAAACTGGTGCGTGTTGCCTGGGTTCACGTAAATGGTGTAGAGGCCGACCTTCTTGTCCTTCTCCTTGGTCACAACCAGTTTCCTAGGGACACAAAGCAAGGCCTTCAGCGCCCTGAGCTGCCACCGCGATGGGAAGCACCAGCCGCTCGGATGGCCACTTACGAAGCCGGTCGGTCTTGTCTCAGGTCGATGGTGAAAACCACAGCGTCTTCTCCTGCCGAGAGGAAAGTGCAAGGGGAATCCGGTTCCAGGGCAAGCTAGGGGAGAGGGAGGCTGAGCTGAGGCGCCTTTTGACAACGGTGGGGAGATGTGGTCCCGAATTCGGCAAGCGAAGTATTCTGGGAAGCCCCTGAGTTTACCCCCCGGCTCAGCACTTCAGAGAATTGTGCAGGGAAGTCCCATAGTTCAGAACTGGCTCACGGTGGCCCTTCAAGAGAGAGCAACTGGGCCTCTGCAGAGATGTCCCAGGGAAAGGAGCAGGCAGGCAGCCTCTCGCCTTCCCTAGTGCCAGCTCCTCCTCGGGTGCACTACCATGGCCAGGTGTGGGCAGCCCATCGGGCCCAGGCCCTCCCGGTGGCGTTGCAGCCAGAGACTCCAAACACGGGGGAGGGGGGGCAGCCGAGGAGACCCTCTCACCTTGTGCGATGCACCCTTGTGCTGGGCCACCCGCTTTGTGGTCTTACAACACTGCGTGGCAGAGAGTTCAGCTACGCGGACCTGGCCATCCCGAGCACACATGGCCAGGGTTGAGTCTCCACTGTTGGGGAGGAACTTGGCCTGCAGGGGCGAAAGCAGCCGGGGCTGGCAAGGGGAGCCCCACTAGCCAGCAGAGCTCTTCCCAGGGCCATAGCACCCCTCCTCCAGGCTCCCAGCCTCGCTCGTGGAGAAGCCAGCCTTCTGGAAGACGCCGCTCCAATCTCCTGTGCGACCCACCTGGAAGACGTTGCTCTTGTGGCCGCTCTCAAACTCCAGCACGGGCCGCCTGCGCACCCAGTCCCACACCACCACCTTGAGGTCGTCGCTGCCGCTGGCCAGCCAGGCCCCACGCTGGTTGAAGTGCAGGGTGTTGACGCAGCCGCCGTGGCCCTCCAGGCCGTACTGCAGGCAGAAGCGCTGCACGAACAGCCGGGCCCCACAGGCGTTGTAGATGAAGCGGGCGCTGCAGCCGAGCTCCCTCTCCCGCAGTGCCTGGATGGCTCGCCAGCGTGGCAAGGGCAGCGCCATCGTCTCTGAGGCCACCCAGTCCTCCAGGGCCCGCTCATCGTCTGAGGAGTCCCTGTCCTGGTTGGGGCGCTTGCGATGTGTTCGCCAGCGGGAACGCTGGGCCTCCACTTCCGCCTCCACCTCCTCCTGCTCTTCCTCTTCTTCCTCTGCCTCCTCCTCCTCTTCCTCCTCCTCTGAGGGAGAGCGGTCGTAGGTCCGATTCAGCTCGTTGACAGAGTAGTGACCTGTCTCCTCCATGCTGTCCGAGTCCTTCTCTTCCGTGGAGCTCTCTGTGTAAGTCTGGCTGGGGCCCATCTCGTCCCCTGTCAAACTGAGGCTCAGGTCAGAAGCCTCCACCTCCACCCCGGAAGACGTCTCGGGCCCCTCCGTGGTGCCAGATGTCTCTTCCGGGCTGCTGGACAAGCTTCCTGTGTGTGAAGACCATATCCGGGTAAGAAGGCTGAGCTGGCCTCCCTATTTCTTTTAGCCGGTGCCTCCTAATCCTTCCTTTTTAGTCTTAGTTTACCAGTTTTAATTGTTATTCTGGGGTTGGGGGTTTTAAATTGTTGTAGGGATTAGTTTTAATTTATTCAGCGTTTTCGAATATTTTGTTTTAATTATGCTTTTATGTTTTGTACTATGTGTGTTTTACCTGCTGTGCACCGCCCCGAGTCCTTCGGGAGAGGGGCGGTATAAAAATTAAAAAATTTATTTAATTTAAATTTATTATACGCAGGGCTGCTACGCCCAAATGCCCAGAGCTGCAGGGAAAGAGCCGCCCAGCACAGGAGTCGCTTCCCCGCATGGAGGCGGTCAGAGGTGGGCTTGTGTCGCAGGCAGGCAAGATCCAGCCCGTCTGCACTGCCCACTCTACCATCCAGACACAGCTCAGTGAGTTGGCACAGTGCCCTTCACAGCCCTGCAACAGGCAACAAACACCAGAAATGTTTCTGCTTCTCTCTCTGCCCTTACCGTTAGGGATATTCGTTTTCCCCTCTGTGCTGTTCCCCACGTCTGACATCTTGCTCCTTTATATTAATTTGCCCTAAGAGAAAGAGAAGAGAGCAGCAGGTGAACTGAACCATTTGTGGCATGGGGCAGATGCAGGAAAGGAAGGATCATAAAGCCTGGCCCATCTCCCAGCCCTCAAGTGTTGATTAGGGCCTCCGTGAGTCCATTCTGCCCCATTTCCCCAAGAGCTGCCCTCAGACACAGCACCGAAGCACCCAGGCGAAGGAATGCACAGCCCCCTCCACGCTCACACATGGCACCAGATCAGGTGAGCCTGGCAAACTCTGGAGCACCAGCAGGCACGGCATCAGGGCCCTTCTGTTTGGAAAACAGCTGCCCTGACACCTTCACCCAAGGAAGGTCCCGGCCGAGGCAGCAGGGAGGTACATTTTTCAAAGTTCTCATATTCAGAGCCCACTTCGCAAGATAAGAAGGGCCCAAAACACTTTGAAGTTCGACCAGATCATGTTGAAGAAGCTCTAACCATAAGGAAGGTTTCTAGAGTGGGATCAGCAGTATAAAACTCCACCGTTTATTTTTTTGTTTAGATCGCACAGCTTATTTAAGATACTTCGCCTTCCCTAAAGCCAGATAGTTGCCAAGATGGCTGATAATTAACAAAATTAACAACAAACATCCTTTTAAAGACACCCACGCCATTGAGCAACGGTCTCCAAGTAAACAGGGGGTCTCCAAATGCCAGCCCAGATCCGATGCCTCGGTGCTAATAAAAAAGGCAACATGCATCTGGACTGCATGCTTTCACGACGACGCCCTCTATAGAAGAAACCCGGCCCACCCCCAAGCACCCACAAAGGTGGGCAGCAAGAACGAGGAGACCACCCTCCGTAACCTCCTAGCCAACGTATGCAGAGGCTGCCCAGGAAGGCGGCTCTCCCTCCTGGGCCCTTCCAAGGGGAGCCATCTCTTTGGGAAGGCGTGGAGCCTTCACCAGCATTTTCTGGGGTCCCAGCCCGCCTTCTGCTTCTTCCCAGGGAAACTCCTTTGGGCCCTTGACAGGGGTCAGTTCAGGGGATGCCTGCACCCCAAATCGGCACTCTGAAATTAGGACAAAAGGCCGGCGGTTTTCCTGTTTCCACTCCTCTTCCTACCTGAGGTCACAAAAGCCCGAAGTCCCCCCCCCGCCCCCCAGGACCACCGACCTCAGCTGGCCAGGAGAGGACGGGAGGCGCTTCTGCCCGGCCAGGCCCCCTAAGCAGAAGTGGGGCGAGCAAGAGGGTGACTGAACCGGCCCTTGCCCAAAGAGGGGAGGGAGGGAGCCCCAGCTGGGATCCCCAAGGAAGGGACGGATGCGGGGGTGGTGGTGTCCCAGCCCCTCCCCCGCCTTCTTTGCTCCGCACCCGCGGGGGGGGCTCCTCCTCGCCTATCCGGGGGGAGGGGAGGGTTTCCCTTGAAGAAGCTCAAGCGGGACCCACCTCCCTTGAGAAGCCCCCCCCGACCCACCTGTCCTGCCGCCTCACGTCGGGGGAGGGTCGGCAACACCCGGGAACCGGCGCAGAGTAACCGGCGATCAGACTAAGCGGGGGAAAGAAAAAGGCGCCTCAGAGAACCGGATTTGCCCGGACGCCCCGTCCTGCTACGGGTCCCAAAGCTGGCCGCGCTTCGTGGAAGGGAAGGCGGAGAAACTGCCCCCCGCCCGCGGGGGCTCCGAAAAGTCGGCCGGCCGAGACTCCGCTGCCCCGCGCGCAGGCTCGGCGCTGCCATCCCGGGGCCCTCGGAAGGGGACGCGGCTGCCAGACGCTGGGCCTGTCGGGGGTCCTTCGGGTACCTCTGGCGGCGGCGGCTCCTTCTCCTCCTCCCGCCGCCCGGTCGCCGGTGTTACCCCCGGGACGCCCAGGCGCCGCCGCCATTTTATCGCCCAACCGGCGCCGCGCGTCTCCTTCCGGCTCCTACGCGGCCGCCGCCCTCCGCGACAGTCGCGCTTTACGCCCGTCCCCCTGCCGCGGCGGCTTTACGGCAGAGAAACCCGGAGGTGCCCTAGAGACACCTGCCCAGAGCGGCGAAAACCAGAGAGCGAGTCCTGGTTGATGGCCTAAGAGAGTCCGGAAGCCCCTTGCTGCTCAACCTCCCGGGGATCCTCTCCCGGCCTGCCGGGCTTTCCACGGGAGCGCCGGGTCCCTCCGAGGCTGCACCAACCGAGAGCCGCCCTGGCGCGATTCGGCCGCAAGGCAGCCGATTCCTCCTTCCGGGCACATCCACACCTCGACCTGCGAGTGGTGGGCGAGCCTCCCGCGGGGCATCTCGCCCTCCCCAAGGCAGCCTGTTGTGGGCAAAGCCCTTCCACCCTCGCTGAATAGAGCCAGAGGTCTTTGCGGAGCAGTTCTGAGCGAAGCGCCTCATTTGCAAGCAACCCTAGAGGATTTTTGGGGGGGGGGGGGGGGGAGTGTATCGGGGGCGGAGACAAGACCATAATCGCTCTCACACTGCGAGTCTTTCAAGGTTTTCCATCCCCCTTTAGCATCTGCACCCCTTCCCCCAAATAAGTTTCTCTGCTTCTTGCCGCTGAAAAACAAGCAGCGCCTATTGCGCCATGTGCCCCCCTCGCCCTCCTTTGTTGTGTGCCTATTCAATGTGTCTACAATGTGGAGACTCCCCGATTAGTCCTAGAAAATAGAAGTTATTAGTAGATGGCTGATGGTCTGTTTTGCCCACACCGTACAGGTCCCGAGCAGCTTCTATGGCCTCCATGTGCTCACGATTCGAAACCAGGGGCTCCCTCAAGTCACAACTCTTAAAAGAAACAACCACAACTTCAAACCATCAACCTCCACCTTTATTTCAAGAATTGCCCTTCTCGTTCAGTTCTCCAGACTCAGCCAAGGAGGGTGGCTGTCCTCCTGCAGCATCAGCTGCTAGCAGAAAGGAAACATCCTTGTGGCCAGTGGGCAGAGGCGGCCTGCTTCCCAGCTATCTCCCCATACAGCTGGTTCTCACAAAGCAGTAGCACTTGTGGGACCAGGGTGTGGGGGGTGTTAATACTTGGGGCTACAGCAGAAAAAGAGGCTCACGCTGATGTGGGCAAGTCCAGGGAGCTGGTCAGCTTGCCTGGCATCATCGAAAGGGGGCCTTTGGCTCTTGATCCAGAGACTGACTGGCTGGGGCTCAAGGAAAGGGGCGGCTCCAGATACAGAGACTGAACTGGGGGTCACTGCCGGAGAAGAGCAGCAGAGCTGGGCCATCGGAAGTAGGTGCAGGAGGTCTCCCTTCACTCTCATGAGCCACTGCCTCCTCCCTCAGCCTGAACTCAGGGCAGGAAGGAAGGGATGTTCTTGGGGCCTTCGTCTCTCCAGAAGCCAAGAGGCAAAGCTGACATCAGGGCATCAGTATTCTGGCTTGCAAAGTCCCTTGTGGGATCCCTGCAAAACCACATGCCAGGCTTAGCAAACACAGCCAGCCTCAGGTACCTGGTGATGACAGAAAACAGGCAAGAAAAACACAAACACCTCGACCCACCACAGGGACCTCCCATCTCTCCCTGGCATGGGAGCAAGTCACATGATCTGGCACTGCTCGCCTCCGGTGCCTCCAGCATCAGGCAGATTCAGTCCTTCCAGGTCAAAGTTCAGATCAGGAGGCTGGAAAAGGAGGAACGCTCGTTCACAAGAAAGAAAGGCTCCGCTGCAGGGAGTGGGGTATTGTGTCCCATAGGAAGGACTGGCTGTTGGAAACACCGGCGGGTTCAAGCCGCGCTAAACAGCGTCCTCCAAAATCAGGCACTTTGGGACTCGGAAATGTCCCCTTTGCCCCCCCTTCGCTTTGTGATGCCAAAGCTACTGGCAAGACTGTGGCTCCGAATCCAAGTCTGGGAAAGGGGCAGCCAAACAGACACTTACCGACTCTCCGGCCAGCTCCTTGGGAGGATGTCCCAGGTCCTGCAGCTGGAAGGCAAAGGGCACACTTAGCCCCAAGCTCCATGCATCACCCTCCACCCGGCCCACCCGGCCCCTCACCTGCTGCATCAAATCCAAGATCGTTTCAAAGCGGGCCCTGTGCTGTGGGTCGCCGTCCGTGGGCTGCTCAGCCTCGAACTGCTCACAGATCCTTCCCATGACCTTGTGCTGCTCCTGGTACTTCTCGAACTGCTCCCTGGGCAAGGAGTCTCGGTGTCTCTGGAGCCACTCGGGGTACTGGGGGCAGGGGGCGTGGAGGAGTCCACTGTGAGGCCAAAGATGACCCACCTGCCGGACCTCCTGCCTTTCGGGGGTGGAACGATGTGGAGCCCCAGGCAACCCTTTTCCTGCCTTTTTGGAGTTGGGAAGGAAGCTGCAGGGAAGGGTGGGCTTCCTGCTGTTGCTGGGAGGCACTAAGCCCAGCAGAACCTGGCCTTACCTTCTCAGTGATCTCCTTGAGGGAGGGGTAGAGCACGTCCTTGGAGAGTAGGTTCTGCATGATGCTGTGCATGATGGGCCAGAGGCTGCTTTCCCCGCCGTCCCCCTCCTCCAGGCCGAGTCCCTCCATCGTCCTGCTCAGCTCCTCCTCCGACACCCTGGAGCTCTAGGGAAAGAGGCAGCTGGCAGGGAAGGCTCTGCCCGCCCGCCCGCAGGGGCGCAGGGAGGGAAGGGCGGCGGGGCCTGGTGTGGAGGGGGTCGACCGGGGAACGCACCTGCAGGCCGTCGGCCTATTATAAATTGTTTGTTTGTTTATTTATTTCACTTTATTTATCAAGCATGTATTAGATAACAGGTATGTATAAACATGATTTTTAATATATGAAATGGATAAAACTAAAAGGGAACATTAGGACAAGAATGATAGGCACATGGGTGTGCTTATGCACGTTCCTTAAAGACCTCTTAGGAATGGGGTGAGTTCAACAGTAGACAGTTTAAGGTTAAAGTTTTTGGAGTTTTGGGAAGAAATCACAGAGTAAGGTAAATATTCTGTCTTACATATTGGCAAAAAAAATAATAATCAGAAGATAAAGTACAAGCTGAATAGTCAAGACCTTGTTGATGATCCAAACTCTGTCAAGGACCTTGGAATACTCATTTCTAATAATCTAAGTGCTAGAGCCC
>JANHFN010010476.1:0-12930 GCA_032468175.1 Toxicocalamus goodenoughensis
AGAACAGAGCTGGAAAGCAGGTTAGTGGGGTGGGGAAGGAATGGGATTTTGCAGTAACCTTCCCCCAGGAGTGGGGACGGAATGGGGATTTTGCAGTATCCTTCCCCTGCCAGGCCCACCAAGCCACACACATCAAACCACACCCACAGAACTGGTAGTAAAATTTTGAATCCCACCACTGGCTGGCAGCCTGATGCAGGACAAAGGACCCCAAAATCTGAGTCAGGGAAGATCTTGAGGTACTCCACATGACCCCACGTAGCTACTTCTCATCAGTAACCTCAAATTGCCATTTCACAGTTTGCTTATGGGTTGGGCAGCTAGAAGTTGAGTGAGAAACCATCTTCATTCAGAGTTGTTAACACAACCTTTTTAAAGGTCATTCAGCTCCATTAAGTCTCAATTCTTAATCATTTGGATTTGCATTTTTTTCCTGTTGTTTAGAAGTATTGGGACCTTTCAAAATGACAAGTTATACTGAATTTGTCTAAGTCACTTGCCTTCTCCTTAGAGAAAAATAAATAAATATAATTTTTAAAATATTTGAAAAAAATCTTTTGGATTAAACATCAGTAAGGTGCTCAACATTGGATTTTAGTAAGCTTAATAATGGATTAAGGATTCAGATGGATTTAGGATTGCAATTGCAAATTGCAATTTTAAATTTTTGAAATAATTCCTTTTTCTTTAGTGAAAACAAGACAATGGGACTTTAAAAGCTAGACACTAGAGTGTAGGTAGAAAAGAATGGAAGGAAATATTCTAACAGCTGTTTGATGAAAAACTATGAAAATTTAATGAAAATTTGAGACATACTGTATGGTCTTTAAAACTTTAAAACTTTAAAACTTAAAAATATACATCATGTGTATAGATTGTCAGTTAAGGATGTAATGGAAGAAGAAAAAGATAATCTGGATATTTATTTATTTGATTTGTCAATCGCCTACAAGATAATAGTATAAACATGAGTAAGAATACAGGGAATAGGTACGAAGAAATGGGGACAATAGGACAGGGATGGTAGGCACAATTGTGCACTTATGCACGCCCCTTACAGATCTCTTAAGAATGGGGTGAGGTCAATAGTGGATAGTTTGAGGTTAAAGAACTGGGGGTTAGAGGATGTAACAACAGAGTCAGGTAGTGCATTCCAGGCATTGACCACTCTGTTGCTGAAGTTGTACTTTCTGCAGTCAAGTTTGGAGCGGTTAACATTGAGTTTGTATCTGTTGGCTAGAAAGTATTTTTTGCAACATGTACCAGGCACAAGCAATGGAGGGAAAGGAATGTTGTGCTGCCCTGGAGCTTCCTTGCTTTACAGCATGTGGGAAACGCTTACTCACTCCTCTCAGATTCTCTGAGGCAGAATGGGTGATGATGCCTTCAAACTCAGAATACTCACCAGCACATGGTGTTAACTTCTGCTGTGCTAACAGAGGAAAGGCAGCAGCTGTTTCCTGTTTATACCATCCTAGATATCCTCGATTCTGTAGGCTGGGGATTCTATTATCCTCACGGAGAATTGAAACTAAGATGGAAAAAATTATCCACAGTTAACTAGACACCCCGTCGTGATATGTGCTAAAGGAAGGGAGGGAAGGAAAGCTGTAAAGGGTATCCTCCTATCAATTTGTACACAATTTTAATGCTTAGGTTTAATCAGGGGTGGGATGCTACCGGTTCTGGCCAGCTCTATAGAACTGGTAGCTCTGAAGAGCAGCAGACACTGAACTGGTTCTGTGTTTGCTGCTGTTTGACCCACCTGCCCACCCAGGCTCTTACCTGTCCTTTATTTCCTACTTTTTCAACTTCAGCTGCTTTGCGCGGCACAGCTGAGGTTGAAAAAGCAGGAAAAAAGAGGATTTTCAAACGTTGCGCACCTGTGCGCTGCGCTTTTCAGCTCTTCAGGCGGCAGGCACAGCTTAAGGATTTTTTACACATGGGCACAAACATAGACAACGAACCAGTAGCAACACTGGTTGAATCCTACCCCTGGGTTTCATGTTGTCCATATGTATAACTTGTCACTTCAATCAATTGCAGGTAGACCTCATCTTACAACAGTTCATTTAGTGATCATTCAACATTACAACGTCACTGAGAAATGTGGGTTAAGACAATTTTTCATGCTTATGACTGCTGCAGCATCCTTATACTGTAGTCACATGATCAAAATCCAGACACTTGGCAACTGGCTCATATTTATGATGGCTGCAGTATCCTGAGGTCATGTGATCTCTTTTTGCCACCTTCTACGAAGTCAATGAGGAAGTCAGATTGACTTAACAACTTTGTCACTAATTTAAGAACTGCAGTAATTCACTTCACTGTGCCAGGAAAGGTTGTAAAATGGGGCAAAATTAATTTAACAAATGTCTCACTTCAGAACAAAAAAAAATTGACTCTATTGTAGTTGTAAATTGAGGACTACCTATATAGTATTAATAGAATAGACTAGACTAGAGTAGAGCAAGATAGGATAGGATAGGAGAGGAGAGGAGAGGACAGAACAGAACAGAACAGAACAGAACAGAGCAGAACAGAACAGAACAGAACAGAATAGAGAGTTGGAAGGGACCTTGTAGATCATTTAGTTCAACTCCCTGCTCAAGCAGAAGACCCTATAACATTTCTGGCAGATGGCTGTCCAGGCTCTTGAAAGCCTCCCCTGATGGAGCACCACAACTTCTGAAGGCAAGTTGTTTCATTCATTGGTTGATTGTTCTGTCAGAAAATTTCTCCTTATTTCTAGGTTTAATCTTTCCTTGATCAGTTTCCATCCATTGCTTCTTAATTCCACAAAATACCTCCATGTTACCTCCAAAAGAGACATTTTAATGTTCTTTAATACTTTGGGAAACATTATCATTATCATCATCAACATTTCCAGTTTTCCCAACATTTGTGTGCACATTCTGGCTGGTGTGTACATTTTAGTAGACTTTCATTTTTTGAACCTCTATAAAATTAGAAATAAGTAAGCAAGCAATTAAGTAATCTAGATGAGGATTTAAAAAAAAATTAATTTCCACAATGTATGCAAATTATGTCCTGGAAAAAATCTATAAAAGTGGTTTCTAAGAGTTGACACTCAGTTGATAGAACATAACCACCATCAATCATGTAAATATTGTACATTTTTGTCTCATTTTGAAAAAACAACAACAAATAAAGTATGTATAAGTGAATACACTGATGTGCTTGATCATTTCATTTATTGAGCCACCCCAAAAAATGGAGATAAGTTTTCTGAAAGATAATGACATTTATGTAGATAATTTTTGAGTCAAATTCAATTTATGTTGACAATAATCACTCAACAATATGCTTTTTTTAGGAGCAACATGTTCTCCTACTGCCTTTACTGGAATTATTTCTGACTTCTCATTCTAGTTTATTCTTTTAGTATCTCCTGGAGATCTCTTCAAATTGTTTTGAGATTAGTGAAGGTCAGCTAGCTGCAGCTATTCTAGTGTCACTTCTGGACCACTTAACTATATCTAAAAGACAGCTTAGAAAAGTCCTTTGTGTGAACCCAGTTTGGTGTTTATTTGTGTCAGAGGCATCACAATTAAAATAAGATATACTATATCAGATGTCTCCAAACATGGCAACTATAAGACTTGTGGACTTCAGCTCCCAGAATTCTCCAGCCAGTTGAAGTCCACAAGTCTTAAAGTTGCCAAGTTTGGTGGATCCCTTTACTATATAATCTAAAATTTAAAATATACAGGAATAAAATATGTACAAATTAAACAGATCTTGCCCTGGAACTAACAACATTCATTGTGTTCTGTCATGCTTGCTGCCATGACATCCTCAATTGTACACTGATCCGAACCCAAAGGGCAGGTGTACATATGTGTTGTTGTCTGCATGTCACCACAATCACAAAGAGCAGAAATCACCAGATAGTCCCATTTGACCCCAGTAGAAATACAGAATATATTCCACTATAGGCCAACACTTATGGCCAGTTATTCAAGTTGGAAAGTTTTTTTTAAAAAAAAATCCATGCAAGTTGGTTCCTTTCTTTAATCAAATGAAGCCTTCTTAGTGATCTCTATTATTGGTTTCCCCAAGTCTGAATAATTCACATCTGTCACAGTTAGCTATCAGGTTGTTAACTTGATGTTTGTCTGCAACCGTTATATCATCTCACCCTTTCTCTCATAGAGCTGATGATCTGCGCGCACTTTTGTTGCCTTTTCCTTTCATCCCGCTGCAAGGAATAATAAGTTTTCCACATTAGCAAAAGGTCATTCTCTTCATTAATATCTTCCAGAAATGGCAAGTACAATCTCAGTATGAGGTCTATCTCTGCTTTCTCTTTAGGTCACCTTTTTCATAGCAGCCGGCTCAACGCTGCATTTTCGCTCACTTGAATTTGTCAATTATTCAGTCTGCCCATCCTTTGCTTAGAAATAAAGAAGGGGCAAGGGGGGAACACATAACCAGTGTAATTTCCTAAAAAAAAATTTTTTTGGGGGGGAAAATGTATATGCTCCTTGGGGACAAATAACCTTAGATGGGTAATAGCTTGAACTCTCGTTCGGGAAAAAATACTGTCAGGTAGAGTTGATTGGCTGTATACTTTCTGACAGTCCACCATTTTACCAGTGGGATTTATAAATAGCAGAAGAATTCTGGCGAAACAACTTGGATGCTTGCTTCATATAGATTTCCAGGACAATAAGATGGTTAATGATTGGCTTTATTTCCCTGTATGTTGACAGGTGAGGGTTTTGTTGTTTTGTTACAACAGGATCTGCAATAGTTCCAGGGAAGAGATGCAGATTGAACAATGTTTTTAGCAGTTTTCTATTGGACAGTGGAAGCATTGACTGGCTCAAGGTATCCTCTGCATTATTTCTTCAAACCTCTGGAAGACAACACAAAAAGCAATGGATGGAAACTGATCAAGGTGAGAAGCAACCTAGAATTAAGGAGACATTTCCTGACCGAGAGAACAACTAATCATTGGAATGACTTGCCTCGAGAAGTTGTGGGTTGTCCATCGCTGGAGGTTTTCCAGAAGAGTTTGGACAACCATTTGTCAGCAATGGTGTAGGGTCTCCTTCCATCTGCAGAAGGGAAGACAATGATAGACGGGTTTAGGTCAGTTTTATGGAGGTGCGGGTAGAAAAACTGATGTGGAATAAACAGCATGCAACTATTTAGTGCCACTTTCCTAGAAATATTCTGGATTAGTTTTTGAAAAGAGCTCTGGGCCTCTGGATGCACATGACATTAATAGTATTGGAGAGCTTTGCTGATTTATCTCTTGGCTGAGCTGCCATTTACTTTAAATGAGTACAAAGCTAGGAGTTATGTTTCATTTTGTCTAAGGCAGTGTGGTTTTGTTTCCTCGCCAAAGGAAGGCCTTGTTTTTCTCATCCTTCTAGTTCCTGAGGTTTGTGGGAGGAAATGTCTACATGATGGCTTTACAGATTCCTCTCACTTGTTGAGATATAACACATTGTGTGAAGCTGGTGTGCAAATGTCCTTCCACTGCTGCTCCCTTTTTGTGAAGTTTGGGATTGGGGGTCTTTTTTTAATTTTACACTTGTTTCCTTATTTCCTGTCAAGAGAAATAGCAATAGCACTTAGACTTATAAAAGAGCCGTGGTGGCATAGTGGTTAGAATGCAGTACTGCAGGCTACTTCTGCTGACTGCCAGCTGCCTGCAGATTGGCAGTTCAATTCTCCCAGTGGTGGGATTCTACCAGTTTCCCTACCGCATGCGCACAGCTTTCCAAACACCAGCTGAGGCTCTGCCTCGCCAATCAGCTGAGAGGAGAAAGAACAGAAAAGTGCAGGTGCGGGTGGGAGGGTCGATCCTGTGTTTTTCTCTTTTTTCTCCTCTCAGCTGATCATTGAAGCTTTTTTTTTACTAGCAGTTAGACCGAACCAATAGCATTTTTTTGATACCGGTTCAGCTGAATTGAGCCGAACCGTTAGCATTTCACCACTGGATTTTCACCAGCTCAAGATTGACTCAGACTTCCATCCTTCCGAGTTTGGTAAAATGAGGACCCAGACTGTTGGGGACAATATGCTGATTGTTTAAACTGCTTAGAGAAGGCTGTAAAGTACTGTGAAGCAGTATACAAGTCTAAATGCTATTGCTATATACGGCTCCATACTGCTTTAGAGCCTCTCTAAGTCGTTTACAGCCTACTGCCTCCAACAATCTGAGTCCTCATCTTACTTGACCATTATGGAAGGATCAAGGCTCAGTCAACCTTCTTAAGCTTGTCATGATTGAACTTCTGGCTGTGGGCAGAGTTTGCCTGCAGCACTGCGTTCTAACCACCGTGCTACCATGGTTCCTATGAAAGGGGTTAATAGATTATCTTAAAATTCCTAGTGCAATTCTGCAGGAGTCTTTGTATTTTGCACTATTGCCCTTGTTTCTGGCTTCTTCCTTGCCATGAAGAGTATTTCATTTACTATTCTATCCCATTCACTATTTAAGATTGCATTTTTAGGACCACACCCCTGAAATTTCCCAGCTTTGCTTTAAATAATAAATCCTTGTGTTCATTAATGCCTTGGGTCTATTTTTGAAGGATCTTGTGTATGCTCAGAGTACACCCCAAAAGGTTTCAGGAGACACAGTGTCACCATGAACTTGAATTATCTGCAAAGGCAGCATTTAAGTTGAATGTCACCTAAATCCCTTAATCCAACCAAGACTGATCTGTTAGTATCAGTCCTTGGCATCTAAAATTCACCAAGCGTCCAGCTAAATTTGAACATTATTTTCAATCCTACTGAGTTTGGTGTTTGTTATAATCACCGGAATTCTGTTTTGTATCCTTTTTTTTTTAAATCAGCGGGAGATACAAAGCTGCAGGGAATATTTGCTTACACAGGGTCTCCGAGGTGTTTAGGTCTTTCAAACAGCATTTCTTGCTTGTTTGAACAGTAATTAAAACATCAGATTTTTCTTCTAGATTATAAATTGGCTATCTTGGAGTACAGTGAGGATACAACCTGGCTGTGTCTTATTTATAAATGAATATTGTCTTACTTTACTTTTCTATCTATTCACTGTTGACATTTTCATTGGGTGCCCTTGTTAATTCCAAATAGATATAGAATATAGAATAGTTGAGTTGGAAGGGACCTCTGAGGTCTTCTAGTCCAATTCCCTGTTTGATCAGGAGACCCTATACCTGTTATGCCCCTGTCGGAATCTGATTTAGAGGGGGAGGCTGAGCAGCTGACAGGGAGTGGGAGTGTGGCTCCATTGGCTGTGGAAGAAACTGGGGAAGGGCAAAGGCTGGATGGGCAGAGCAGGGGAGAGGTAGAGCAAGGGAGAAGGAATTTGGATCCAGGCCCATGCCCTCTTCATCCTAGGGCATGCAGGGAGGAATGGAGAAGGAAGCAATGTGAATTGTGTGGCTTATGGGGGAGGAAAGGGCCCTGATTCCCTTCATTAGCTGCAACTGGGAACACAGTGTTTAAAAAGGGAGCAAATTGTGAATTATCTGGTATTGTCAAGGCTTATCTGGGTTCTTGGTGTCTTCCCAATTGTGTGTGTTTTGCTGGGCTTTCAAGTCTGCAATTTCTTCTGCCCTGTCAAGTTAATCACTGCAGCATGGTTTGTGTGGATTTTTATTTACAGTTTGTATGTACTTTATTTTTGGACTGATTTTCCTCCACTTAAAGACTGTTCTTGGGAGAGTTTTTTCTCCAGCTGAAATTAACCTGGATATTGGGGGCAAAGTTGGAGGTACTAAAGGGTTGCCTTTGTGCCATGCCCCGGGTCATCACAATATGCCTTAAATTGAATACAGAAATAACTGTAACAATTCTTAGTAATAACCTACATATTTAGGAATATGTCAATGTGAGTGAACACCCTAATGAACATGCTATAATGAGTAGAAATATATTTTTAATTGTGAAAATATGATCAATAAATATAATTTTTTTAAAAAGAATTCTTACCACACACATAAACCTGAAGATGAGGTGTTCTGGTGAGCCTCAAAGTTTTGGATGTTCTCCCAGATCCTTGGCTAGGGAAACTAGTAATGTTTAAATGTGAGGTTTTTGTGCATTTATGGCTGGCTTCTTCTGTATTTTTATAGCTTTTTATTTATCTCGCTTTTTTCTTATTCATATTGAATTTTAGTTTCTTTGTTGTATTTTTTGTTGGCCAGAATTGTTCTGGAGTCTGGTAGTGCCTAAATCAAATAAGTTCAATCCAGTTAATTATGAAACCAATTAATGAGGAAGTTATTTGTTTTGGAACCTAACAGAATCTAGCAGTAATCCAAAAATAAATGAAAAGATGTTTGACAGCAAGAGGGTGTATACAGGGACATGCTCTGGATGTCAGCAAAATCAAGATGGTAGACTCAAATATGGTACATCATCAAGCTCAGCCCTTTTAAATGTATGATATGTTATGTAAAAAATGGTTTTGGTCATGTGAACTTAGCTGTTATCTTGATTTTTTTTTATTCTCTCCTATGAGTGTGAGGTTGGAGCCAGGATAACAGCAATAAGATGTCTATGGGAAATTTATGGTGAGAAGAAAAGATAACGAGACAAAGAAGTAGAAGGATATGGAATTTAAAAAGTGGAAAGGATGACTTATCCTTCCCCTATTGGGAAAGAGAGTCAGTTATGTAAATTCACTACAATAGCCTGAGAGTTTAAAAAATTGCTATGGTTTGGATTACAAAATAGCTATTATGATGTTCGAAAGGAATTCAGACTCTTCCATTAAAGAAGGACTTGGAAAAGTGCTTACACAATCTAGAAATTGAAATAAGTGTGAGAAAGACACTTGAATAAAGAACTGAACTTTGGCTGGATTGTTCTATGTCATTCTTGAGCTGGTCCTGCAAGGTCCAGACCAGTGGTGGGATTTAATTTTTTTTACTACCAGTTGTGTGGGGGTGGCTTGGTGGGTATGGCAGGGAAAGGATACTGTTGACCTCACCCCTTTCCTAAGAGGCCTGTGGGGGCATGCATAAGCGCACCAACGTGCCTACCGTCCCTGTCCTATTGTTTCTTTTCTTTTTCTTCTTCTTATATGTACCCATGTATTCATAACAATGCTTTTACTTATATCTATTATCTTGTAAGCAATTGACAAAAATGAATAAATAAAAAAATAAAATAAAATCTCCAGTCAGAGGTGGTATTTGCTGGTTCTTGGAACATTCAAAATTTCTGCTACCAGTTCTGCAGAACTGGTCAGAATCTGCTGAATACCACCTCTGGTCCAGACAATCAGAAATAATTCTTGGATGTCATTACTGGAGGCAGGGCAGCATAGTTCACCATCCTCTATGGCTACTTTTTAGTATATATTAAATTTTAGTGTATATTAAATTTTTAGTATGCATATTTAGAGCATACTTTTTTAATTGAACAGAAGGGTCTGTTTTTAGAACCAAGTGGATATATTGTTATCAGAGCAGGTGATAAAGAAAAGATGGTGATGGAATGTTGTTCAGATTCTCAGGAAGAAAGGACTGCTTTCCACAGGCATAAAGGCCAGGGCAGTTTAGATAATTTGGAGAGGAGAATTAAGACAATTCCATTCTAATAAATTTAAATTTTGCTTTAATTTGGCAAGATTTCTGTCGATAGGGGAGGATCAATAAAGGATATTGCTTGTGAAAATGTCAATGTGACTTTCTTGGTTTTTGGTGTCTGACCGAGGGAGAGGGATTTTTAACACCTGCAGCTGAGCAATTATGTGCAGCAATTTATCATCCTTTAACATATTTTAAGCATGATGTCAATAAATGGTAACATTGCTATCTATTGCAGGGCTGATGGGCTTTTATCACTGTTGAAAACTTTTTGGGTTGCTGAAGTGAAAACAAACCATGGAAAGCAGAAGGATGTCATTACAGTCAGAACATTACATTGCAGCTGGTAGAAATAGACAAATGGTGGCCTATATTTCACCTCTTTAGAAGAGAAAGGGTTATAAACTTGGAAGGATTGGTGGATTTAATTTTATGAGGGTATGTGTGTTCTCTGCAAAATACATGGTAAAGCATTGTTAAAGTGAGCATAAAATCTTCAACTGAATTTGAAAAAGTGGGAAAAGAAATAAAATGCATTTGCAGCCTGTGGAAGAGGCAATCCTCCAACACAGCAAACTTCAGTCTCTCTGAATCCAGGAGGATCTTATTTAATTTTCAGTTGTAATTTATAATTATCTACAATTCTACCATTACATATAACTGTTTTATTTCTGTCCTTTGCAGGATGCTAAGATCAACATGCATTTCTTCATGGTACAGAAGAGAGGCATTCTTTCAGATATCACCAGTCATGGAAAGTAAAAACCAGGAAACCTTTCTCTCTTTTCCAGAATAAAATTATATAGCCATCAAGTTACTTCTGCCTTCATTGTTCTGTTCACATTTTATCTTGCTTTTTTTCCTGAACATTTTTTAATTTAAATCCTGGGGATTATTGGCTGAGGCTCAAGCCTCCCTCCTGGGTCTCAGTATTGCTTCAGTATCATGTTTGCTATTAGTTAGTATATGGTCATTTGCATTCTGAAGAGGCAGTTAAATCTTTTACTTGGAGAGTAATGTGCTTGTTTGGACTCCAGCTTCTTGGAACAAGTGCCTCTTCTCATTGCCAGAAAAAAGAATCCTGCTAAAACCCAGCATTGCCAATTTCTGGAAGCCAAGTTGTTTTAAATTCAAATTAAATAAAGAATTGTGTTTCCCTCAAGTCATGTTAGACTACCTGGATGCAGTCATGTCATCTCTTGGCAACAATAGGGAAGTAGTTTGTCATTGCTTTCTTCTGGAGTATATATTTTATGAAAAAAATTGGGGAAAATTACTGCAATAATAATAAATCTGCCAGCTAGTCTCATTCTCTCTCTGTCTCCTTTCCTCCCTCCCATCCCTCTCTCTCATAAAAAAGGGTAAATTGATTTAAGAGACAGAGTGACTGACAGCAGTTGAAAGTTCCACTAAATAAAATTTTAAGATACATAACAAGAGCTTTACTAGAGGTCCCAAGATCATTTATTACAGCAGAATTTATGCCCATAAAGTTTACCATACAAGTGGTAGCTTTTTACATTATTTTGAAATACTCAACAAAATGGAAGAATAGACTGCCTAAGAAAAGTTCTCTGGAGTGGAGTATGATTAAGAGTCTGGAACAAAAACACATCTTAGTGCAGACAAAAAAGTAGGCCTAAAGTCTTATGTAGCCCTTTGAAATAGATCAGGGACTGTTTCCAGAAATGTACAGATGGCTTGAGGAGAGGTCTTAACACATGCTCAAATGAACAAACATTTAAAGTGCTAGTTGGAAGAGATATATTCTCTCCAGACCTATACTTTTCAGATGTCATCATTCACAATGTATTTACATCATATTAAGAGCACATTCTCTTGAAATATGTTTTCCCATGAATTAATATCGCCTTACCTGTATAACATTTCCACGGGATTAACACACCAAGCAATATTTTGGCAAGAGTAATAGAAAATTTTAACTGTGTAACTTTTATGTATCGGTAGCTTCCAAATTTCTAAAACAGCATTTTATACTTATTATACAGGTTGAGTCGAGGAAACTTATTGAGCAAACCATTTACATAATAAAGATGACGTATTTAAAATATATCAAAATTAATTCATAGAAATATGTTACATACAGACTTGCTAAATTTATGGAAATGTTCAGGAACTGAGTTCAGAATATAGTACAGAGAAAAATGCAATAAACCATACAAAAATTCATGTAGACTATTATCATTACTTTGTAGGAATTCATTTTATCCATGAAAAACATTTTATTTAAGGCTGTGCCTCTGAAAAACTATATTAAGTTACAAATTTCCTGAAATTCTTTTTACTAGGTTTTGTGTTTGAGTCTTCCCCTTTCTCTTTTTCTCATCTGTCCTGAATTCAACACCAGTTAACTGGCCACCAAATCCCTTCTTTATAACCCTGTAATGCCTTAATTCAGGATAAAGTTGGGCAATTGGACCACCAACAATGTTGTTTACTCCCTGCTGGTCAGACCTCCTCACCAATAAAAAGTCATCTTTCAGGAATGATTTTGGTCAAAGACCATTCTTCTTCTTCTTGTGCCATATCTGTCATCGGAGGTTGGTGATCATGTTGGCAATCTTATTAGAAAGACCATTAGAAGATATTTTTGAATTAAAACGAGTCTTTTATTATTCAGGCCAAAATCAAAGCACACATTTCAGGTATAGGCAATGTTGATACAGGACTTGAGAGAATTGAATTCTGTCCCACTATCTTTCCAGAGATCTCAGTTAGGGCTCAGTGTTTGTCAGCCTTGATTAGTCTTGCAGGCTGGATGGAATCAGGTTGTGGTTTGCATTTAATCCATGGACCAGAGAATCTTTCTCTTCTACAAAAGATTAGGATGCATTCATCAACAGGATCAAGGGCTGTTTAAGGGCTATATTAGATTGTTCTGACAATCTCTGAACAAAAATACTGTTTCATTAGTGGCAATGGGTTTCCTTTGATTAATCTTTGAATGTACCAGCTCTTTGCTATGAATGTTCTCTAGAATCTGCATTATTCAAAAGGCTAACTGGCTTGGCATTTTCATATGAGCCATTATTTCATGCACTTTTCTGCTCCCTCCAACTAGTTTGTTTATTCACAGTCATTTATGATTTCTCACTTCATGAAAAAGTTTTGCAACACCAATGAAAGAGAAGACTATTGGCCTTTCAACAAGATTCATGGATGCCCATTATAGTAGCACCAATTGCAGAACAATTGATTATTGCTCACACTCATTTGGGAAAGACAGAAATTTATCTTGGTGCATCTGGCATCAAAAGTATGTGTGGTTATTTATTTATTTATTTATTTATTTTATTGAATTTCTATACCGCCCCTCTCCCGAGGGACTCGGGGCGGTGTACAG
>JANHFN010010477.1:21694-34575 GCA_032468175.1 Toxicocalamus goodenoughensis
CAACCCGGGACCATGCTATTTTCAAAAAAGATGTTTTACATGTATTTTGTATGTGTGAAAACCCAAATAAAACTTTACTTTAAAAAAAATCAACATGGTAGGTGTAGACCCACAACAAAAGTTCTGCCCCATTTTACGAGTGGTGGATGATCTGTGAGAGACTTCAAAAGCATGACTACTACTGACATTTTGACTTATTTATCTCTATCTCCCTTGCAATTGCTTCATCAGATCAAATTGAAACATTCACTGAATAGTAAATACAGTATAATTTGATGCAACATCTACATAGTAAACAATTAAGTACTATGGGATAACACCTATTAATAATGAGGAAAAAATCCACAAGAATCATGTTATGTGTCAACATTTCGTTAGTCAAATATTAATTCTGAAATTTGCTGTTGCTCTCATCTTTCTACCTTAGTTCATCTCATAAATAGCACATCCCTAAAGAGAATACTTTGGAAGCTACAGATAACATCAGATTTGCTGATGATGCTTCCAGGTTAACATCTAAGAATGAGCCATCCTCTTAAATAATAATGTTTAAAACAAGAACCTTGCAGAAACTAAACAGGATTTTTATTTGCCACATACATCTCTGGAAAATTATTTTGTCAGTTATCTGTATCAAACAATAGTGACCTAAATGTCAACTTCTGCTTTCTCTTTAAGTTGATGTTTTTAAGTAGCATAAAATGCTCTGTAAAATGTCGATGTTTCTAATACCAATATTCTATTTTAAATTTGGAGCAGCTTTATAGTAGCACAAGACATTTGACATCCATAATGACTTCTCACAGTAGCAGGAAACCTTTGCCTATTGTTTCCAATAGCTCTTAGGAGAGCAATGAAGAAGGGTTCAACTATCACAGCCATTGTACTTTTTGGAATGAAAAGCTCTAAGAAAAATGTTCCGCCTCTGCTCACTAAGATATCCTCAGCATTGCAGTGTGCAGCCCCTAAATAACTGTACATATGGTTTATTACTTAATTTGAGTCACAGAGCACCATTAAGCTTCACTGATATTGTTTTAGATTCTGCACAGAGAAACTATGCCAAATTATAGCTTATCCAAAAATTGATTTTTCCAGCCAGTTTATTAAAGATTTGGACAAACTTTTTTCCAAAAAGTTATATCCCACCAAGTTGTTCAAAGGAGAAAAAAATGGGTGTAGTTTAGGACTCACGCTGATTTTAACAAGTGGATCCCTTAAAAGAACAGCAGCATTAAGGAAAAAGAGAGAGGGACCATGTTTGAAGCTTTTTAAAATCAGTTTAAAAGTGTACAAGCTCTGTTAGTCCATTTCATTTTTTTAAAAAAATATTGAAATTAATGGAGGTAATCCTCAACTTATGGTTATTTAATGATAGTTTGATGTTATGACAGCGCTGAAAAAACGTTACCCGAATTATCCTCAAAGTTACAATACTTACACCATCCCACACTATGGTTTGATCTCAATTCAGCTAACTGGCAACCGGCTCACATTTACAATGGTTGCAACATCTTATGATCATTTGGTCATATCAGGATTCTTATTCTCAAGACCAGTCAAGAGATTTTAACAGCTGAAGTAGAACATTCTGCATTCCTTGCAATAAAAACACAAACCCAATACATTCAAGAATCTGAAATCTTCTGTACACTCAACATTAGCTAAGACAATAGCTTTATTCTGCCTACCAGAGTACAGATACTATATAGATTCTTCAATACTTTTGTGTTTTGTCCATGCTAGCTAATCCATGGAAAGAACTAGACTTCTTATGTGGATTATCCTAACCTATATATGGACAAACTGGTGTTGATTTAATAGTGAGGTTTGATGTGACACATTTCAATTAGAAAGCAATGAAAATCCAGCCCCCTCTTTTAAAATGTTCTTGTTAGTAGCTAATTCCTGGTTAGTAGCTAATTCCTGGTTTAATGGACACAAGAGCCTGGTGAAGCAGTGGTTAGCATGCAGTATTGCAGGCTAATTCTGCCCACTGCCAACAATTCAATTCTCACAGGCTCAAGGTTGATTCAACTTTCCATCCTTCCAAGCTTGGTAAAATGAGGACCCAGATTGTTGGGGGAATGTGCAGACTCTGTAAATTGTGTAGAGAAGACTGTAAAGCACTATGAAGTGGTATATAGTCTTAAGTGCTATTGCTTTTGTTTATCTCCAACTCATGGTGCTGACTTCTGCATGCATGACTAGTTCTCTATTATATTTTAGATCCATTTATTAAGGAGATTTGAAGGAAATACTACAAAACTGAACTGGTCCCCAGAACATAATAAAGATATATTCAATAAAGGCACTCGATTCGATCTTTCTGGTGGGAGGTCAGATCTGAAGTAGGATAAGAAACTGAGCTCTGGTACAGAGGTGACCATGATGACAGAAGAAGTGGCAACATAAGTTGACAGACAAGCTGGGGCAGAATTTGTATGGGAACAGAGAAGAAAGACTAGCTTGGCCAAAAATTACTTTAGTAACTCCATTCTTTTCTTTTCTTGGAGTGAAAATATTCACCTGTGGGAAATAAAATAAGTCCTGCAATGTCTTTAAGGAAAGTTGGTGATACTTTTTTTCAGCACAGCAATATCTGATTGGGTTGAGACCACTTCCATGTTCAAGATTGCGCCTATGCCCCCATGCCCTCATGGCACCAAGTTTCAGAATCCTGTCCTTTCTTGGCTCATACAAGTCATTTACAATAGCAAATGTTTATCACACACTAAGGCAGAGTCCACTGTAACAATAAATTGCCCACTAACAACGTAAAGCTGCCTAAAAATATACTTCCATCTGTTCAGGCGCGGGAATAATCACTCGAGACCATAGCTGACTTCAGTTTGCTCTTTTATTTAATTCCAGGTCTCTCTCCGAGAGCGGCTTGCAACAGCCTTTTTATAGCCGGCTGCTGCAGCTAGCCGGCCAATGACGGCTGTTTAAACGACCCGCCGCTGAAGTGACCAATCCGGGGCCGGCTGCGATAACCAATCGCCGGCTGTCGGAATTGGCCAATCGGGTGAGTATATTCTTGGTTCTTAACCAATCCTTGTTGACTGCTTGCTACTTAACACCATCCTAATCCTATACTTCTTAAATGAAAATCCAGTGCCTTTTTCTGCTGCACTCCCCACAACTTAATGGAAATCCTACTTTGTGTTATTTACTTTTAGTACATATTGACATACTCAACATTCCTGCCCTGGGAAACTCTAGCTTCTAGTGTCTCTTCTATACATAAAGTGTACCCAAGCAGGGGTGGGATTAGAACCAGTTGCTCCGAAGAGCAACTGACACCAAACGGCTTCAATCTGAAGATCTCCTTGTCTTCGGTTGGGCCCACCTGCTCATCTGTGCTCTAGGCTGTCCTTTATTACCTGCTAAAGCAACCTTAGTTGCTTTGTGCGGCACAGCTGAGTGCCACTCATCAGCAGGGGAAGGTTATTCCTTGCAGGAGAAGTTGATTTACAAGTACTACACACACGCACGCTCACTGAACCAGTTGTTATGCCAGTAGGATCCCACCCCTGTACCCAAGTCATCACTAGCTGAACCAGGTAACTTGTAGCTCGCCTGTTGCTCCAGAAGAAACACTTTTGCAACCTGCTGTCTGAACTGTGGAGGAAAAGTAGGTCTTCATTGGGAACTCAATGATACTCCCTGATATTTCCAACTCACTTAAGGTCCACATTTATCACATCCTTACATGGATATATTTTTTGTTTCCTTCAAAATAAAAAGCCAACCTAGTCAGGAATGATTCAAGGTAGCTAGTTACTCTTTCATGCTCTTTCTTTGGCCAGCTGGAGAGACAGAGAGATGATGGGTCCTTAAGAAGGATCTAGTCTGGAAGGAGGATAATCATGAAGACAGAAAAATGCTGCACATGTTGGGAGTCTAAAAGCTCATCTATACATAAAGCTTGCAGAAGTTCTCCTAGAATCCATAAACCACATTCACACTCACACACACAACCCCAGATTCCCATTGTACAGTTGTATTCAACAATTAGGCTGGAACATTTAAAAGACTGCTGTTTGTGATATTTTTTTTTGTTAGGACAAGAGCCAAGTGCTTTGGGAAGGGAAAAGATAGAAAAATACCAGTGGGAAAAAAACCCAGCTTTCCAAACACATCATACAAATATCCATTGTTTCCTATTATCAACTCACTACTGTGTGGCTCTGTTCTCTTTTTTAAAATTTCCATTGCCAGCTGCTCTCTTTTCCCTTGCATTTTCTCCTGTCTTCCCCTTTCACCAGTGGCAATTGGCCATATCACCCCCATCTTGTTAAATGACAAACAGGGAGCTAAAATAATAAAGCTATTTGGCCTTTTAAAGTCACATGAACTACAACTGCATCTGATGGCCTCAGGCACTTAAATTTGGGTAGATCTGAATTAACAAATAGTCAAACATCATTCTGAAAAACAAGGGGGGGAAGGCTAACACATTAAGTAAAGCCACTAAAAACATGCACCTGGTTGCATCTGCTTCTTAAAACTCAATATGCTTAGAGGGCTGTTTTAGGGTGATTAATTAATTTATTTCCTGAAGGAAAGTTCTCTATTTTCTCTGGCTATCATGGGGATAGTCCTTTGTCTGAAGACACTATTTGTTTGAAGGGATGTCCAGTCTAAATCCACATTAAAGAATAGAGAAATAGAAGGGAAATGGGTCAGAAGCAGAAAACATCTTACATCATCATCTTTTAGCAAGGCACAATGCATAGAATTTTCTTTGAAATGATATCTGTTTTTTATACATCTGCTTCTACATTTACATGCACAAATGTACATACAGGCATGATTTGTACTCTGGTGCTTTGGCAGCAAAGGCCCTGTAAGAGATGACCAGGTTGAGTCTGAAGGAAGGGTCAAATGCATCATCAGTCATGAATCCCTTTGTGGCCACAAGAGATCTAAGTCTAGCCCACCTTGAATTCCTTTTACCCTTATCTACCACCAATTTCCTTTGGCTGTTAGTAGCTCAGATTCTTGTAAAGAGCTTAAGCTTGCAATATATTTTTTACCCATTTGAACTGCTTGTATTTCCTGATTTCCCTGGAGGTCCACTCCATATTGGTTACCAGTAGTCTTCTGGGTACAATTGAAGATGTCTAAACCTCTATAGGATGCAGGGTCTTGATAGTTGTGGGATCATTTTCTCCAGTAATATCTGACCATCCTACAAGATGCCACAGAATGTACAATGTCACCCTGTGGGACCTATCAGGCATGCCTTGCATGTCACAGAGCCTGCCTAAGAGAACAGAATTCCTCTCCACACACAATGTTCAGATGGTCTTCAGCCTAAGAATGCCCTGAAGGCCTAGTTCTTCACGTAGACACTTGGACTGGGATAGTATGTCAGGTTTGCATTTTGTGTTTTATTATTTTATTGTCCTCTTTTCATCTTGTGTTGTCTTGCTAGCTGTCTAGAGTCATTTGGTTAGTGAGTGAGATACAAATTAAATACATCAATAAATAAAACTTGTGCCTGTATAGTAACTCTACAGTTGTTTGAGATAACTGATCTTCCTTTACTGACAGTGCCATTATCACCTTATTAAAGGGATGATTTTGATCCTAAAAACTTCAACAGTTTAGGCTGAAACCATCATCACCCACCCATAGTTTTTTAATGCAACAGTGAAGGACCTCAATGTTCCATTACTGATTATTGCAATTGCTCAGTACAAAACTTATATGCTTTTTTCTGCAGTGACTTCTTATCTCTGCAATTAGACATGTGTTGGAGATTATATATTTCTTGGTCTGGTTGTTAAATTTCCTTTATATTGCAATACTTTTATGTCTATGGAGATTCTTAGCCACTCAGGTCATGGTTGTCCCCAAAGTGCTTTTTCAAGAGGCAACTGGACTTTCTATTTTTTTTTTCTTTGGAGACATTTCATTTCTCATCCTTTTATATTATTTTATTTAGATATTTGGTTCTCATTATCATAAATCTTATTTATTGGGTATTTTAAAAAAATGTGTTATTGGGTTTTATGAAATCTTATTTATTGGGTTTTATGAAAACTGCCTCAAGAAGGCAGATTTGTAGAAAAAGCCTGAAAATATTGGTAAATGTAGATAAATGTAAGTATTAAATGGGCAAAAACTGCACATGAATATTGTTGGAATTAAAGGGCATAACAAAGTGGACTTTACATTTGTGTTTTAGGTTTCAATGGAAATTCTTTTTATCCCTTCCTTGGAGTACTCTTGTTTATTTTGAGAAAGCAGTGGAGTAAACTCTATGACTCTAATACTTGAGGCCAGATAGCCTTTGGCTGTTGTGACATCATGTTCTCAGCCTGTTTTATGACTCACGCAAAGTGATTTAAAAACAGTTTTGTTAAGTACACTAAATAAAGAGCACTACAAAAGGTACCCTAAGCACAGAGAAATATCAGGATTCTCATGTGGTTCAGATTATGAGTAACCATTCTTTTATTTTTTTTCTGCTTTGTCACTGTATACTCTGTCAACATAAAGAAAGGACATACAACAGAAGATTAATCATGAGTGAACGGAAGATTGAACGCTGTCTTTGAACACCTGTAAAAAAAGAAAGGAGAGGCTATAAGTAGACAGAATACAGAATTTTGCAAGGAATCTCCCTTGGGTATGATACTTGCACATTGGGATATTTGAATTGTCCCGAATTATGTTGAAGCCAGCCTCAAAAAAAAGCAAGTCCAAATTCTTGGCACCACAGAGGCTGGTGACAAATAGAGGAATATAAACATAGCTCTGAAGAAAAGGTGTTGGCATATCACTAATTCATCTTTTGTGCATGCAGAATTATTTGAATGACCCACTGATCATTTTGATAGCTTGGTACAAGCATCACAATAGATATGGGGCTATGAGGACTCTGGTCAACAAATACTAAGCTTATGGGTATATTTTGATCCCTCAAATATACATATCACTCTTCCACCATCATATATCAGTATTATTTTACTCTACAGGTAGTCCTTGAATGACAACAGTTCTTTTAGTGATCATTCAAAGTTACAATGGCATGGGAAAAAAGTGACTTATGGCCATTTTTCAAATTTACAATCATTATGGTATCCCCATGGTCACATAATCAAAATTTGAATGTTGGCAACTGACTCATATTTATGACAGTTGCTATGTCCCAGGATCATCTTTTGTGACAAGCAAAGTCTATGCGGAAGCTAGATTCACTTAACTATATTACTGTATTACTTAATAATCTTAACGTAACTGTGGCAATAAAGTTATTTAAATGTATTATTTGTATTACTTAACAATCTTAACATAACTGTCGCAATAAGGGTTGTAAAATGGGGCATATTTCACTTAACAACTGTCTCACTTAGCAACTGAAATTTTGTGCTCAATTGTGGTTGTAAATTAAGGACTACCTATACTGTATTTGCAAATAGTCACCCCAGAAGGAATTAAATTGACTATTATACTTTGCTTTCTCTCCATTTTGGGAAAAGAAGTTGTAGATATCTCCTAATTATTTTTAAAGCTTTATTCCTCTCCTTAGCTACATTTCTCTACTTTTTCAATAGCATCTAACCATTGAATTAAAAATGTATTGGATTAGGCTTAGATGTGGGTTTCAGCCACCTCGGTGAGTCCACCCAAAGTTCAACATCGTACAAGCCACATAACAAGGCTTGTTTACAGCGATAAGGCAGTCTTTCTAAAACCACATGGAAGTGTCTTCCTGCATTCAAGCAAGTGAATGGAGATGTCTATCAAAGGCCTCTCAATTCAACATGAATTCAGGCAAACTGGGGGTGGCTGTTGATCTTTAGGGAGGCTGATTTGCATCTCATCTTAGAACCATAATATTACGGATCAGCGAGCTTTAATCCAGATTAGACTTTACACATGAGAATATTGAGTATGCTGGGTGCTTCAACACCCACAAGGAACTCACAATAAAAACATATTTGTTGTTGTTTTGTTGTTATTGTGGTCATTGTTGTTTTGCATTTCTGGTTGTTCTTGGGTGGTTCCAGCTCTTTAAAAAGTTTTTTATTTCTTCAGTGAAACACTAGTCACACCACCATATTTAAAAAAAAACACCATAAAGCTGTCACAAAGCAAATTGCTGTTGGGCGATAAAACTCTGGAAGGAAAATAAAACAGTGCAGCAAATAAACTTATTTAAAGCACACTGCAGGCTGATAATAGCAGTGCCAAGCTCATGTACAAGATGATCCAGCTTTATTCATATTACAAATCCTGCTACTTGCATTTTAAAGATATGAAAGAGCACACCTTAGAAAGAGATGGGGGGTAGCAAAATAGTTCTGTCAGAGCTTTACAATGTTGTAAGAATGGTACAAATAAAAATAAGATAGGGATACTGAGAGTAGTGGTAATATTTCTGAGTAAAATCATATGGATTGAACTTCTGGAAACATTCTTTGGGAGCCCTTATTTTCTGGGCTCCTAGACTGAGGAGTTCAAAAGCCAGAAAAAAAAGGATAGAAAAGCCAAGGAAGAAAGTTTATTATAACATTTTGCATAACCAGTATAACCACCGAACAAAGTTTTGCAAAATGATGATTGCTTACCTTGGATTGATTACATATCACATAGCCACATTCTGTCATTCTTCTTGTTTCTTCCTAGAATTGTTAATAGCTATTTTTGTTTCTTTTAGAGTCTTGATTCATTTGCACTTCCGCAAAAGGTGTCTGCTTTCTAGTTTATTTGCTTTTTCTATTCAAAAGACCTTGTTGTTTAGGCCTTGTTACTACACAGGAAATCTATATAATTAGTGCATTCTGGCTTTCAGAAAAACAAGGAGGGTTTAAAAAAAAAACTTTGTAGTCATTCTGGTCATAAATATGCAGAAAAGAATATTGGTACCAAAAGAATGGAAAACCAAAGAAAACCAGTTAGTTGATATTACAAGATAATGCTAACTCAATACAACTTAGGTAAGGGAATGATATTTATAGTTCTCCAATTCTTAACATTATGTGAAAAACATAGCAACCTATAAACAATTTCTGAACAGTTCTAAGATGCATAAAAATGATTGCCCTCCTAAATACTCCAGTGGCAATACAAGAAGTAAAATATCAATGGCAAAAAGACAAAAAATAAATACATCCCCAATACATTAGTCCTACACTTTAATTTACTTAGGAGTTTTTAGGCCCATCTCTATTCTGCCTAAATCCTTGACCTCCAAGTTTTTTTCATAACTAAGAGGACGTACAAATAGGATTTTATGAGAGTATGTGGATTCTTGGTCATCTATTCAAGTGAACATGAATAAAAAGAATTCCATAACAAATATTGCAGTTGGAACAAATGTATCCATGGAAAATAGCAAATGATGAGTGAATGCTCAGTGTTGGGATGCTACTGTCATTGCTACAATTCTGATAAAGCAGAAGTAAGGCCAGATTGAGTTCAGAGGAAAAGAAGAGTCAAAGATTATCAGCATCAGTGCAAACGTTTTTCAGTTCCTGAGCTTTTGACAAGGGTCAGACCATGTTGACCTCCAACCCAATCAACAAGTTGCTCCCTACATCTAAATGCAAAATTGCTTTGGTAAAGGGAGATCGTTAGACCATATACAGTAAGAAGAAGACAATAATATCTATGCAGTTGTTGATGAGATCCTCAATTTCTTGCTAATTGAGACCCTTTGAATTTAATATAAATAATATTTGTCTGTTACATAGCTATAGAAAAAAAGAGGAAACAATCCTCAAGAAAATGAAAAAAGAAAGGAATTGCCTTGACTTGGAGACACATAGATCAGATGGTACCTTATAGCCCTGTAGGTTAAATATTTCTCATTCTTCTCATATAAGATTGCAGTCTCTGTGTACAATTCAAAGGGAGATGGAGGTTACTGCTAAATAAGCATACATATATAGCTTGAGTTACCAGAAAACCTCTCCATTTAGTATATCATGATAGTGACCACATCTTCCATAAGGCCATCCAGCTATCTGAGGACGATGGGAGTTATCATCCAGTATAGCTGACAAGCATCCAACTGAAGAAGACTAGTTATCAAAGCATTCACTATGCAACAGTGTGCTGACACTACTGCTAAATTGATAAGTGAGTTTCCAATAAGTTTGCCGGTTCAGAATAAATAGCAGAAAATAAGAATAGTTGCAGTAAACTCTTTCCAACAGAAGATAATACCTAAGGGTTGAAGCCCTTGGTTTTCTCTGAGCTTGCAGACATTCCATTACCTGAATAGTAATATCATCAGTGTGAGTGAGTAGGGGCTTTGCTCTTTGTTTATATACAGCAGTCACCCTGGGGTGGTCTCCTTTTCCTTTGTCCCATGAAAGATTGGCACATCATGCACTCAAAATACATGGAGGCATAGCTGCAAATACTGTGAAACTAAATTTTAAAAAAATATTGTTTGGAATTGCGTATTAAATTGGACCTTTGTTTTTCCCCAGCAGGATGTTTACGTTATAGTCATGCTTTCCTTCAGAACGATAGACTGCAAGGTAGAAGTGAAAAGCAATCACTGCAGTTTCTAAACCAAGTTTTTTACGCTTCATCTAAACTCAGAAACGTTAGACAAAAACCCTGCACTTCCTACTGACGTGGAAAGGAGCCAAAACAATGCTCTGCTGGACCACACAGACAAAGCACATGGCTTTTTCACAGCGCTGGTGATAACTGATGTTTTGCCCATGTTCTGTTTGATATCATGCAGCTTTGTTTTCAGAACATGTTTTGCGCGCCTGGAAAGCCTTTGATTTTTTGCCATTGTTTTGTTTTTCGTCTCAAGATGTACTGTTTAATCTTTTCCATTCAGATGTCAGCAGCACGGTGGACAAACTACTAAGGATGAAACTCTTCAAAGATGGGAAAATGGACAGCTGTTGCCCACAGAGCATGCTGACCACCTGAGGTCTTACATGTGTTTATTTAGTTAGTCATTAAAGGAGACCAATTAACTCAATACAGTTGTCTAGTCATATGCTACTGACTTGTTTTCCTATCATACTAACTTTCAGAGCAATTAAACGAAAAGGAAAAGGAAGATTATTGTCATAACTAATAATTCCTAATTATATAGAAATTTGCTGCTTTAGAAGTTTTATCTTGTCCCATTTTATTTCTGACAGAGATGTTCTCTCTATGCGTATTTTTACAAGTCAGGGCTTTAAATGTTTTCCAAAAAAGAATAGGCAAAAATGATACACGTGACAACTAAAAATTGCCCATAGCTTTCCTGGCAATGGATTGAGAAATATTTCTTCATCTCTTCTTGCATAATCGTTTTTGACGCATTCTTTGTTCCAGCAGCGTTGTTTTCATCAAATCACAAAACCTGGGGAATTGTGGAAATCTCTCTCTCTCTTTTTTTTGTCCCCTTTCAGAAGCTATTGGCAGTAATCACTGAAGAGAACATATTTCAAAATACAGCTTTTATTAGCTAATATCCCTCTTAGCCGTTATACAGGTTTCCTGTATAATTCCCAGTAAGGAGGCTGTTGACAGCCAACAATTAATGGATTTTACCTGGCATAAAAAGCTAACTTGAAATGTGAGGAGAGAGGATCTAAGACACACTGATTTTCTTTATAATTAAAAGTCCATCATGGATAGGCATGAGAAATAGAATGGCAACATTCAGTTGCTCAAGTGTAAAACCAATGTAACAGCAAAGTACCTGAAAACCTGCATGATATACCCAAGATGTTATATCTTAGATTTATATCCTAGACTTCTTTCTTTAAGAAAATAATGAGAATATAGAATTTTTAGCACTTCCTTGACGTTATTTCCTTTTCTCCTTTTTTTCAGAACTGGCTTTACTATTTGTTGCATGTTTGGCTTTACCATTTCAACAATGACTCTTTCAGGTGCTAAAAATCCCTCCTACTTTTACTGTAATGTTTCATTGTCTGTTGTTTTATTGTAAGTGGCTTTAACTCAGTTTTCCTCTGAACACCAGGAAAGAGGAAACATGGAGGGAAGGGGGTATCCAATTTTTCACCCTTGACCTTCCTGTTTTGATGGGAAAGAACCTGAAGGGAAGGTAATATGTTTGGTTGATCAAGGGTGTGCACCCATATATATATATAGAGAGAGATTTTTCCTATAGATTTCTCCTATCCCCCTATCCACATGTGGTAGTCACAAAAAGAAAAATAGGACAGCTAATTTCAACAGAGTTTGGTCCTAAAAGAGTTGTTACCTTCACCTATCCAGGTGAACAAATATATCCTAACCCAGTGTTTCTCAACTTTGGCAGCTTTAAGATGCATGGACCCGAACTCCCAGAATTCCCAGCAAAGCTGGCTAAGGTTGTCTGGGAATTGAAGTCCATGCATCTTAAAGTTGTCAAGGTTGAGAAAAACTGTCCTAAGCTGTTTGGAACAGCATGGGAGCCAGGAGTGGTGGTGGTGGGGCATTGAAGCATTTTCATTCCTGTAAATACGTACATAATGAAGTTATTTATGGATATATATTAGATGAAGATTAGCCTCTTCAGAAGATTATTTAGGATGTCAACAGCATGAAGACATAGTCTATGTATCTTCTCTTTAAAAATAGCTATATTGGCCATTTCTTTACATATTCCCTAAATACTATTATTAGTTTTTAAAAATCTGCATAGGAGTATAAATTAACAGTAACCATATAGATCTGTGAATAATTGGCTGCCCCATGCAAACTACAACTTAAAAATCCATGATAATGGGTTGTCTAGGCCCTACTTCAGGGGTCTCCATACTTGGCAACTTTAAAAGACTTGTGGACTTCAACTCCCAGAATTCTCCAGCCAGCATGGGAGTTAAAGTCCACAAGTCTTTTAATGTTGCCAAGTATGGAGACCTCTGCCCTACTTGAAGACAGTGAAGAGA
>JANHFN010010477.1:53900-80166 GCA_032468175.1 Toxicocalamus goodenoughensis
TGAGGCAAATTTAAGAAAACAGTATTATGAAAAGTACCAAAGTGCATTAGCCGAAATGGATGGTCACCGATCAATCGATTTCTCTCTGAGGTTCATAAACATCATTCTTGCAGACTGTAGTAAGAATAGAAATAAGGAGCAGGTTTTTTTAAAAAAACCTGTCAGTTTCTTTACATTTGCAAATAGAGGAGACACTCTTTGTTCATGATATATCGTAAAGAAAGAAATTTATTAGAGGACTCTATGAATTTTCACAGGTTGCTTTTCAGCATGGATAGCAAAGTCCAAATGTAAGAATCTCTAACAAATAATTAGACAATATATTATTCTTCCTACAGAAAAGAAAGTTAACAGATATGACATCAGCTGCTAGTTGTACACAAGGAAAGAATTAATAGATATGCATTTTGGCCAATTCCACAGAGCTTTTTGCTTATTTTTTTAAATTTGACTTAGTTAACTTATTTTGGGCTGAAAATATTGCTATAATTTTATGGGCTCTTAAATGTAAATGTATTTTTTTTATTTTTATTTTTTTTATTTATATGCCGCCCTTCTCCAAAGACTCAGGGCGGCTTACAATGTGTTAAGCAATATTTATTTTTTGCTTTGCATTTAAGGTCAAATTAAGGGATTGTATCTTCTATTAAGCATAGGAATGTGTTGTAGACTTGTTCATGTCCAAAATGTTTTTTATTTTTTTCTGTGTGACTAAGTCCAACCCATGCTTTGAAAACTCACAAAGTTGTTGTTGTTATGTTGCTGGGAAGTACATGTATATACTTAGGTATTATGAAGGTGCATAGATAGCAACCTTCCCCAGCTTCATCTTAAAAATCAACCAATTCTAATTTTTATACCAATTTTGATTCTGGATTGGATATCTGTTTCCAGAAAAGAGCATATTAATAAATTGTGGGTCCTTCTACAGTGATAGCTGTTACTCAAGAAGCAAGTGACCAGAAGGATTTTCATCCAGCTTTGACAGGTACCCATCATGCAGAGAGCAGTTTCTTATGCCTTTATGTCCTCCTGGTAATTTTGAAGTTTCTTTATTCCAGATAGAATTTGTCTATCCAGTGTGGGCAAAAATGAGAGTGCATATCATATTTAAGAGGTCCGTAAAGTGGGTGTGCATAAGTGTACCAACTTGCCTATCATCCCTGTCATTTTATTTTTATTATTTGTGTTTTATTTTCATTTGACAAGTTATAAATAAATAAATAAAATATCAGAAGAGTAGAAAGTAGAAAGAGGTAAGAATCTCTTTAAGAAGCTTTTGACTAATGGAGCAGTCCTTTCCTTTGTGGTATTCCAGAGATTCTTCCAGATCATCATTTCAAGACGCTATTAGTTAAAAGTGCAATGATGGTAAATCATTATATTGTATTAGTTTGATTATTTTATGATTACTCTATTATCTTAGACCAGGGGCCTTTAAACTTGACAGGTTTAAGACTTGTGGACTTCAAGTCCCAGAATTCCTCCTACAGTCATGTTAGCTCAGGAATTCTGGGAGTTGAAGTCCATAAGTCTTAAACTTGCCAAGTTTGAAGACCCTTGTCTTAGACCATTATATTTATGGTCTATATGTTGAAGTATATACCAGTTAGTGTCATCTGTAAACAACAAATGAATAAATAAACAGAAGATTTTGTCTATCTTTAGATTTATTATGACAGTATCATTCTTGACCATTGGCTATGCTGAATGACAAACAGTAACATCCAGTAGGATACTGAAGGCTAAAAATTTCCCATGGAGGGTCTAAATTATTTTTCCCACAATTAAGAATTATACTTTGCAAATAAAATACAGTCACAATTATGTTGGTTCATTAAAACAAATTTTAAAAAATCTGTCAGGATCTTTATCTGAGCAACACCTTTATTAGAACCATTATACATTCAGAGTTGCAGAATGGAAGCATTTTATTTCCATGAATTCTAAGTGTAATTTGATGCCAATCATTTAACAGTGACATCTATCATTCAGTAATCTCCGTTTGAAATTAATTTTCCACTGAAGAAATTTTCCACTGAAGAAAAATCTACCTTTTTCCTGTACCGTAAGAAGTTTTGTAACATCTTGCTTGATTCAGAATTATGAAAAACTCAAAAGCTTGCACACACTTTTACATTATCTAGTTAATCCTAATTAAAGAATTATCCAACTATTAATATTATAGCTTACATGCATATTGAGAGTATTCAAATTTATTTATTTATTTAATTAATTAATTTTGTCAAGCAATTATAAGATAACAGGTATAAGTATAAACATGATTATGAATACATGAAATGGATACATATAAGAAAAAAACCCAATAGGACAGGGACAGTAGGCATGTTGGTGCGCTTATGCACACCCCCTACAGACCTCTTAGGAAAGGGGTGCGTTCAATAGTAGACAGTTTAAGGTTAAAGTTTTTGGGGTTTGGGGAAGAAACCATAGAGTCAGGTAGAGTATTCCAGACATTGACCACTCTGTTGCTGAAGTCAACAATTAAAAATTGTTGACTGTTGAAGTCAAAAATTAAAAGCGGAGTTGAACAGAGTTGTGCTGGCTAATAATGACAACCATTTAACTTTATATACTGACTTAAGACAAGATTTATATGAGATTTGTGAAGTCTGATTGATGTCTATGGTTCAGCTAAAACACACCACCACATTATCTGTGTCCAAGAGTAATCTCCATGAGGAACCCCACTATTCCAAAACTCAGACCATATCAGGCCAGCATCAAAGCCGTATTGTGTAATGGTTAAGATTACATTTTCCTTACACTTCTATAGGAAAGGTGAGATATAATAAAATTAGAATACCATTAGCATATGCCTTCCTTTGCTCTCTGCCTCCTGTGTTTCTATTATGAACTGTTGTAAGTATCATTTTGCTAATCATTATGTCTACTAAACAGAGTTACAGATTGAACATGTATCTTCATTTTCATCTTTTGATAACTGTTTAGGATTTTAGCCATCTTGAGTTCAGATAACTCAAGTTCTTTTGTTGTTCTCATCTCCTCCCATTCCCCCCCCCCAAAGAAAAACAGTGAAGTCGATGAAGGGATATAAAAATATCCTATGTGGTTGCCAGTTGCTGTATGAGCAATTCAAAGGGTTTGCTCACCCAGCAGTGTTCACAGGTGTGAGTGGTGCCTTCTGGGAAAGCCATGATCTCATACTCTATTTGGAAGTGGCCCTCTGTGGTTGAAACTGAATCCTTCACCTGTTAGGTCCAGAATAGATGCAAACACCATTGCCACACTCTATGAAGAAAGCATCTCAAACACTTTACATGTACATAACAGTTGGCTAGAATCTCAATGCAGGCACAACTTTTTAAGAGTCACAATTTCTCCATCTGATTTTTAATTTAAGATTATTAGAACTGGGTTGCATAAAATCTGGTAGCTAAGGCTTCACCAGCTTCTTTGCCAACATCTAGCTAACACCTGATTTTTTTACAGTTCACAGCAGGGTTGTCTAGTTCAATGTTTTCCATCTGGGCCTCTGGACCTCTGCTCACATGATCTTTAACAACGGCCATGCTGGCTGGGCAATGTTGGGAGTTGAAGTCCAGGCATTCCAAAGCTTGCCTATGTTGGAAAACACACTCAGGTTCTTGTTTCTTCTAACAAGAAAGAAACTAAAGACAAACTCATTCATAAGATCACTGGATTCCTGCCTTATAAACTTTCACAAAGATCACAGTATTTTATCTGAACACAAAAATATGTAAGAATTTATCACACTTTTGCAAGCTTCCCTGATATCATGGACATCCCCAGTCAGCCACCCAATTTGGTTTGTTTATAAGTAAAGCAGGTGTATTATAAAACCTAAACAAGGAAATAAAAATAGCAATATAACATGTTAATAAAAAAAAGCTAAATATATTTGCAAACATCTTTGCAGTAAAATAATAATAATAATTCATCTACATAATGCATACAGTATTCCAGGAAGTTTCAGGCTGATTTTATAAACTTCCTTTAAAAGCAATTGAAGCTCATTAACTCTCCTCTACTACATAAGCCAGATGATTTTGCCAGCAAGCCTCAGAGTTAGTGTCAGCCTTCAGTTAATAAAGATAGAACCATATGCTAATCAGTGGTGGGATTCAAAAAATTTTACTACCGGTTCTGTGGGCGTGGCAGGGGAAGGATACTGTAAAATTTCCATTCCCTCCACACTCCTGGGAGAAGGTTATTGCAAAATCCCATTATCTCCCCACCCCACTAACCTGCTTTCCAGCTCCATTCTCCTGCGCAGGGCAACAAAAGAAGACCCAGCCATCAGCTGAAGCTCAGGAGGCAGAGAATAGATGGGAGTGGGGCCAAGTCACAGGTGGTATTTGCTGGTTGTCTGAACTACTCAAAATTTCTGCTACCAGTTCTCCAGAACTGGTCAGAACCTGCTGAAAAACCACCTCTGATGCTAATCTATATCTACCTGCCTGCCTGCCTGTCTAATTTATCATCCATCTATCTGTCTATCTATATACCATCTATCTCTCTATCTATCATCTATCTATTTAACATCTATCAAACATCTTAGCCAAGCATCTCCCTCATAGAATGATTCTGGACAGTTTAATTTCTTGATAAAAACTCAGGGTTTTATCTTTCTTCCTCAATTGTAGAGGCCTTTTTGGCAATTGAAATCACAAGTGAATTTGGGACCTTTATCTTTCTTGCTAAAAAATGGGAGGCGCCTATAATGAGCATTTTGATGGAGTTAATTCTGCTGATCTAGGAAAATCTATGCAAAGTCAGATTGGCTAAGTGCTTGGATGAAACATCTACAGATTAAATTGAAAACTTGAACTTTTTTTTAAAGGGAAAAGGCAAATCCAGGTATTCACCAGAAAATGAGCTTCATTCAAGGAAGTCTTTACTTTTTAAAAGTCTCTGAACTGCATAGGCAGTGAACCCTGAATAAGCTAGGCTGCCAAATTCTGTTCTCTGTAGCCTGGGGAAATAATGGTCTTTCTTTATGTATTTTACCTGCTGCCATCTATTTCATTCCAGTCACAACAATAGCTGGAAATGTTTGGCTTTTGGTGAGCAATAACAATTCCAGAACCTGCCTGACACAGTTAAGTGAAAAGAATATGTTGATATTTTACAAATACATAGAATGCATAAATTGAGGCAGCTCTGAGATTTCAGGCTTCATGTCCAAAGCTATATAATTGATTAGACTTGGTACAATAAATAAAAATAGTTTATGGAGAATCTGTTGCATAGAAGCCATGCCAATAATGGATCCATACTATCAGACCTATAGTAGATACACTTAATATATGTTATGCACATGAGACGTCTAGTCTGCTCAAATCTATAGCAATTCATATTGATTCAAATGATTTTGAGAATGTTGGCTAATGGAGCACAACTCTGTTTCTACTTGGTAACCACTGTTGGATTTCTTGCTAGAATCTGAAAAACTTGAACATTTAATTGAGGATTTAATGATTAGAGCTGTTTATGGTTATAGAAACACTATGCAGTATTGATTTTAGAGTAAGATGATTATTTTATATCTGTATCTGTACTAGATATCCTCTTTTCCCTAACTCCTTTTTCCCTATATTTTATCCTTTGCTGAAACTTAATTAAAAACAAAAACAAATGCTGACTAACTGTAAGCATCATATTAAGTGTCCAGCAGAACAATATTTCTTTCTGGATGCAGGTTTATAAAATCTGATATTTGATTCTCTTTGCCATTTTCATCTACTGAATACTGAAGGCCTGAGCAGAATTTGCTTCCATCTAGATTTGTGAGAACACAAGCAAAACTGATTACTTCTTTATATTTGGAGAGATAAAGACTTCATTGAAAATTTTTCAAGAAAAGTTTAATTTCCTGTTTATTTTATTTCCTCCTCCCTGGGCCAATTCAGATATTCCTATGTAGCACAAAACTGGCATTTGGTTATATTCTTGGCATCTGAATCATGTTGATATTCCAATTTTAGTAGTCAAGTTAGTTCTTTATAGATATGACACATACAACTGGAATCTTTAGATATATCATCATCTAAGAAGGCATAAGAGTGCCCTAGCTGCAAACAAAATACTGTATCAGTAACACTCACTGTGAAAACTTATGATTAATATGTATGCCCAGAGCACAACTCACTAAAATAAGAGTCTGAAGACAAGTTATCGTTAGTCACTCACACCCACTTAATATTCTTGGGCTGTCACAGACTTAATCATGCAGTCATATGTACAATAAATGGAAAGAATGTTCGTTGCTTAGGATAGAGGAAAGGTCATTCCGTATCACTCACTCACACATCGTGTTTGATGTTGGCTAAAAGTCAAGCTCTCCCTAATTGATCTTATGAGCATACTTCCTGAAGATGATACAGTTGTCTGTTAGTTCATAGACAGCCCCTCATGAATTTCTTCAAGCCCCCCGGTGATCACACTAATTGGAAGCTGTGAAAGGTGTAGTCTAGCACATCTGGAGGATACCAGATTGGGGAGGATGTATCAAAGATTATAATCAGCCCTAAAAAGGAGCAACTCACCCTGATAATGGGAAGCCATAGCCATAACCCAAGTTCCATAAGGAAATACATATACATGTGTGTGTGTGTGTGTGTGTGTATCCATATATACACACATATGGAGAAGCATTAAAGATGGTTGGAAAAGGACTGATCTGGTTTTCTGCCTCTACTCAATACCCAAATTTATAGTCTGCCAGAGGAAGAGGGATAATTGTAAACTTTAATAAAAATCCAGCAAAATAGAATGAAATTTGCAGTCAAGCTAGAGCTTTATTGATAGAGTATAACCATTTTTATTTCAAGTTATGATACTCTAATTAAATCTGAAGTTTTACTAGTATTTGTAGGGAGAAACAAGCATGCCAATTTTCTGACAGGCATGCTGTAGATTTTTGTGCAAAGGAACAGAGTGTTCAAAATAAATAATGGTGTTCCTTTTTTAATGTGGTTGATTGTTAGATGTTGGAAGCAGAAATGTAAAGAATTAACTTGGTGGAAAATGATGGGCGATGTCACCAGAATTTCTAAATTAGATCACATAATATTCTAAAGGAAAACAGGCTGGCCAAATTATTAAACCAAATAACTGTCAATCACAAGTACAAGAGATTGAAACAATAAGGTAGGACTACATAGATCAAATGGTAAAACAGGATATTTGCACGCTCCAAAATCTTACCGCTTTCAAGACACAGTGACTGGAATGAGCAATGGTACCTTGAATGCAGAGATCATTCTGATCTGGGGGAAAATTTGCCAGGTCCTAAAACCTTATACAGGTAGTCCTTGACTTATGACCACAATGGAGCCCAAAATTTCTCTTGTTAAATGAGACAGTTGTAAAGTGGGTTTTGCCCCATTTTATGACCTTTCTTGCTACAGTTGTTAAGTGAATCACTACAAGCTGATAAGTTAGCAGCCCAGTTGTTAAGTAAATCTGGATTTCTATTGGTTTTGCTTGTCAAAAGGTTGCAAATGGAGATCATGTGACCTTGGAACACTTATATATCATGTCAGTGGCCAAACATCTGAATTTTAATTACATGGTCATGGGGGTGCTGCAAAGGTTGTTACTATGCAAAACGGTCATAAGTCATATTTTTCAGTGCTGTTGTAACTTCAAACGGTCGCTAAATGAACTGTTGTAAGTCAAGGACTACCTGAAGTTCACATTTCTCTATTCCCCATCCTGGCAATCCCCAAAACCAGAACAATATTCAAGCTGATATGAAGTAAGATAAAAATCTGTTTTGCCCAACTTCAGGGAGCAAAAATCTGCTCCAAATTAACCTGCTCTGGTTCAGTATCTAGGTTTTAGCAAACCCGGGTGTACTTGTTAAAAGCGCGCCTTTGTTAGAATTTAAGATATAGATCTCAGCATATGCAAAGCGGGATAGAATCTATAGTGCTGCCTCTCTGGAAAAGGAAGTTTTACAAGAAGTGAAGAAAATACATTGACCTTGAGTTTGGTGACGGATCTTATTTGGTTCATGTGTCAGCTGGACTTCACCAATGGGTTTTTTTTTTCAGTCCAAAGATTTTGCCCTGCATTGCATTACACTAAATCTTATAAGCCTGGCTCCTATTGTTCTTTTGCTACTGTCCCTATTGTCATCTTCACTGGAGTCTATTGCATTTATTTATTATGTTTGTTTCTGCCGATTAGAAAATCTGTAATTTAAAAAAAAAAAAGGAAGGAAAATGCCTTTTCTCTTCATAGCAACAGGAAAGATAGAATAGCAATACATCCAGCTCATTTTATCGATGAATGGAAAGTAACTTAATTTAAAACTACGGTAACTTATTATGGTGTAATAGAAGTATCACTCAAAACATTTTTGCAATAAATGTGTTCTCAGTGTGTTTACAAATGGCATTGGTTTAAGTTTTTAAAAGCTTAGATCTGATTGGGGGGGAAAAGGAGAACAGTTTAGTATAATTTAGGTTTTGCGAGAAGAACTGGAACAGCAGGAACAATTCTAGGAAATTTTATTCTGTAATCTTCTTCTGTACAATATCAGATTAAGAGCACCAGTTTAAGTCTTTTACTAAGTTTAGTTAAGATGACTCAATTATAAATTATTACCCATCTACTTATAAAGCTAAGAGGAAAAAATTGGACAAATTTACCAAGGCAACAATAAAGGTAAAAGTATAAATTAATTAGATGCAGAGGTGTCCAGGTAAACTCAAAATATGGTGATTCTGTCCAGTAATCAAAGTTCTAATATGAGGAGAGGTCTTAGATTGCACTGATGTGGCCACCATCTGAATTTTTATCTCTCCTGTGGACAATCTTTAGTTGTACAGAAATAACTCTGAAAGTTTACAATAATATTGCTACAGTTTTTTCTTAGCTAAAACTTTTTCTAATTCCTTATTGCTTCTGTTAATCCATTGTTCATAATAAACCTAACAGGACACTTTGTGCAGACACAATATTTATGTTTATATGACTCTAATGTTTTTATAATTGAGGACTGAATGTCCTCAAATAATTATATTCCAGAACTTACAACATTTTATCTAAGTATATCTAAGTATTCATAATAGGACAGCTTAATAGAATAGAAATGATGCTGTTATTTTCTCTTTGTTTAAATTCCACTTATGTCACTGTTCCCTTCAAAATCCTTTGATGTTCATTAAATATTACTTACATTGTTACATATTGATTGTGTTTCAATCAGGATCAAAATTATACAGACACTGTACCTAGTTTAATGATTACAGAGATTCTCATATAAACTTTGATGTTTTCCATCTTCAATTTTGTTGGCTTTTATTAAGAAGAATCATTAAGCTCTCTCTTATTTTTATAATAAGGATGTCATGCCTTATATTAATTCATTGGTTTTTTTAAAAAAAAAAGGTTGGTGAAAAGGCAGACAAAAATCTAAGAAGTATGACTATTATACTTTATCTGGCAATAGAACTACAGTGCTAGATGAATTAATTAGTCATGTTAAGAAGACCCAATCACAGTAAAGCACCTTTTCAGTTGGAATTTGTATTGCTAAGATAATGCAAAGAAGAATATAAGCTTTTAATGGCATTGTATATTTAGTAAACAAATAGGACAAAAATCTGCAGGAAAGTTAGGCAAAGAATACTGGCTGTTCCAGCTTTCATACAAACTGGTTTTCTCATTCCAGGGGAAAGGGTCTTCTTACCACAATGTTTTTTGGACACCAATAGGAAAATGTTTTTTTTCTCTTGGCTGTACATAGTGACTAGGTATGTTGCTCCCTTTGGATAACTTTGAACATAAGATCATGGATGTCTTGTATAGCCTGTCTCCTTCCACCCCAAGCCAAAAAAAACATTGAGAAACTCTTTAGAGCAGCTTTCCTGAAGATCTATTTACATCTTCGAAAACATCTTCATTCTGATCAGTGACAACTGACAGCTGGTGACCTTTGAACCTGGATGGATGAAGTCATGCAGCCAATAGAATTCCCACAGAGGTGAAGGCCTCCTTCAAAATTAGTTGTGTTGCAAAGCTGCCTCTCCCTCCTTCCCTCCCTCTCTCTCTCTCTCTCTTCAATATTGGAATGAAATTATTATTAAATAGTTGGTTGATGTTTAAATAATATTAATTCATAGAGATTTGAAGGATTTCCTTTCTATAGATATATTTGAAATACTAGCTGTCTCACTTAGTAGTTTAGGAAAGGTATGAAAGAATGTCAACTTTGATTTTTGAAAAATTACTGTTCATCCAGAAGAATTAACTTCAAAAAATGTATTGCTCAGGCAATATTGCCTACAAACAAGAATCTAGTCCACCAACGGTCAACACTACATTGGTGCTAGATAAGAGTTAATGGAATTCAAAGGGGAATGGACTTGGAGAATGCATGGATAATGATTCTAGGCTGAGTCCTCTCTTGACTCCGACCCCAGACTCTGCCTCTTCTTCACCTACACACACACACACACACAGAATTTATGTGGCTTCTTTGTAGTCATCCTCCTCTTCTTGCATGGCTTTTTTGAAATCTGAATTTGCATGGAAACTTGACAGAGGAGGCAGTAAAGCAGTTTCAATGGACTCTTCCTCCCCCATTTGTGAAATGGCCAGAGACCCTGGGGGGTGGGGATGGGGGCAATTGCTGGAAAAAAAAGAACAGCATTAGAAGGCTCCTCCCCCTTACCCTTGGAACTTGAAGGCCAGAAGTTCAAAGTTCAGCGTAGTCAGCTGCCCGTCTTCCCTTGGATGTGCCCATAGAGACTATAGATTTTGTTCCTGTTCTGATATGTTTCATCATTTTCCCCTATTTGCATGCATGTAATACATGTCCCTTTTAAACATCACTTCTTCAAAGGGAAAAATATCCTACAGCACTATAAAAAGGACAGGAGAAGCTATTTATTTATTATTTGTTTATATCCCATCCTTATTATTTTTATAAATAAGTCAAGGCAGCTAACATACCTAAACCTCCTTCCTCGTCCTATTTTCTCCACAATAACAACCCCATGGGGTGAATTGGCCTTGGACAGTGTGGCTGGCCCAGAGTCACCCACTAAGGCAGGACTAGAACTCGCAGCCTCCAGGCTGCTGGGATTCACAGACTAGAGCACATTTCATCATGAGTTTCTTCCAGCCATAAAATTATCTTAATAGTGAGATATCTTAATATTTTTTTCGCTTTTTGCCATTGCTATTTCCTATATCTTTTTCTGCAGTAAGATTAAAATGCTGCACCCACTGCTTTGAATTGCTTTTGCAGAATGTAGAAATCTGGATGAAAAGCCCATCTGTGCGTGAAGAATCAAAAGTCTATGCTACAGTAAAATATCTATTTCCATCTATTAATTAACTAGGAATCATACAAAGAAAGTGAATTGCTTTGCATTTTGCAAGTAAAGGAATGAACTTTCTAATGACATTTTGTCAATGACATTTTTACTTAAGTTGAAATCTAGAGGTGAGGACTCCGTTTGGGTTTCTCCCCAAAGAGGACTCACAAAAGTCAAAACTGAAGTTCCACCACTTTTGGTATCAACTTTGGTGTTGAAGTCCCCTGGAACACCACAAGTTGTACTGATTGTGAATCTGCTTCCAAGTTTGATTTAAGATTGGCCATCACTTTTAAAGCCTTTATTATTGTGATGGCAAACCTATGGCACGCAGAGATAAACTTACTTCACTGCACATGTGCGTGCCTCCTAGCTGAAGGAAGCCTCTGCAGGCTTTGCAGGATGAAAAATGGGCCCATTTCATCACTTCCTGTATTTCCAGAAATACAGGAAGTGAAGAAACAGGCCCATTTTTCAGCCTGCAGAGGCTTCCTTCAAGCCTCTGGCATGCTGAAAAAGGCCTCAAATAGGCCGAAAATCAGCTGGGAGGCACAGTGCAAGTAAGGGGGCAGCGGCGGGGGACAATCATGTGTGCATGCACAGGGGGTAGGGGTCATGCGCATTGCCCTCTGGGTGCTAGCACATAAGCGCATGAGCGCAAGTGTGCACACAATTTTTGGCACAAGAGCCCCACAAGGTTAGCCACCACTTCTTTATGGCATAGGATATCTGAGGAACTGTGTTTCCCCAATGTGAGTCAACCGCCGCAGTTGTTATGGTAGAAAGGATCTGTTGCAGGCCCCAATAGTCATAGAATTTCAATTGGTGTGGTCTAGAAGAAGAACCTCTCTTGCTATGGCCCCCACCATTTGAACAATTAACCAGTGGAACAACTTGCCTCCAGAAGTTGTGGGCATTTCAACAATAGAGGTTTTTAAGAAGAGATTGGACAATCAGAAATGGTATAGGGTTTCCTGTTTGAGTAGGGAGTAAGTGAGATCTGGTCTTTAGGAAGAGCCTTAATACCTGGCTGTGTGGGTTGGTGTGGGGCCCTAATAAAGAGGTAATCTGGAGGTGGTTGGTGCAGTAACAGAGAACGTGCCACCACCATCAATGCTCTGTTTCAAATTCATAGTTGTTAATCTGTATTTAATCTTTTGCAATTTTAATCTATTTTAAATATATAATTGTTTTCATTTCTCTATTTTTTACTATATTGTTGCCTTGGACAGCAAGATGATAACTTTTGTAAATTTAGTAAACAAATAAACCGATGGATCATCATACAAATCAGCCCAGAATGATCATTTCTAGGCACAAATGGCCAGTCTCAAATTATCCTATTTCAGACACATGAGATGAAGACCCAGCTCTCTGGGAAAAGGCTGAAGAAAAGAGAAGAGGATGATCAGCAGCGAGGTGGATGGACTCAGTTACACTGGTGATGAATGCATCGCTGGGAGATTTGAAAGAACAGATTAGGGATAGATCATTGAGGAATAAATCTATGCGGTCACTAGGAGCTGAAAATGGCTTGATGGCACCTAATCAATCGATCACACATAAAAGGTGAAGGGCTTCAATTGCACAGTCACAGTTCTTAACTTTTTGGATACACAACACACGAAGCCCCTGAGGAAATCCATGGCTTCCAGCAGGTGCTGAGATAATGAATCAAGTATATAAATTCACTGTGCGCGTCTCTGCAGGATTTGCAAAAAGCATTTACAGCTGCAAGGTGATCAGACAGCGAGAACCTTGCACAACCCTGTGCAAAATGCCGGCGAAATGTCAACTGTATAAGAAAAATATGCAGCATCTACAAGCTAATTCATCATTCTGCACATTTTTCCAAGGTATTAGCAAAACATTTCAGCAGCCAACAGACTGAGTCAGAACATTGTTTTCCTGTACTGAGCAGTTTTATATATTAAAGACAGAAGAGTTTATTCAACATTTCAAAGCCTTTAGAAAATTATCTCAAATGTTGCAAAGAGAAGGCTTCACGGAGTACAAAGCAGAGGTGGTATTCAGTAGGTTCTGACCTGTTCTGGAGAACCGGTAGCAGAAAATTTGAGTAGTTTGGAGAACCGGTAAATACCTCCTCTGACTGGCCCCACTCCCATCTGTTCGCTGTGCCCGGCACAGGAGAATGGAGCTGGAAAGCAGGTTAGTGAGGTGGGGAGATAATGGAGATTTTACAGTATTCTTCCCCCAACATGCCCACCAAGCCATGTCCACAGAACTGGTAGTAAAAATTTTTGAATCCCACCACTGGTACAAAGTAGCTATTGGACAATTTCATGGTTCAAGATGTCAATAATGAAAAGCAACTAATTTCCTGGTCAGTTTATGCCAGAAAACAAAGGAAGGTCAGGTCCAACACCGGATGTATTGTTTAAGGGGATTTATATCGCATTTACTGACAATAATCAGCCGTAAAGCATTTTGTTGGCAGAATCAGTTGTAATGCAGGCTATACCCCATATGTATAGACTTGCATCATTGTATCTGGGATCAGCTTTAGGCTACGGCAGAGATGCCCAATCTTGGCAATATTAAGGCTTGTGGACTTCAATATCCAGGTGTTTGAATTCCACAAGTCTTACAGTTGCCAAGGTTGGACACCTGTGGGCTAAGCCCCTGGCCTGGAGACCAAAGCTTCAGAGGTGCTATCATCACCCCTCTTTCTGAATCATACTAAAAATGCAAATCTTTGCATTGGTGAAAGATAGCACCATCAGTCAATGTGGCTTTGGGGTGCAAGATAGCTGCAAACCTACACTAATCACAGTGCACCTCTGGAAGGGACAGAGCTTGTACAAGTAGTCTAGACTTACAACCATTTTTCAGTGACCAAAGAAACGGTACTGAAAAAAATATTTATGACTGGTCTTTGCACTTACAGCCATCACTTACAGTATCCCCATGGTCATGTAGTCAAAATTGGTTGCTTGGCACCCAGCAGGTGTTTAAGATGCTTACAGCATCCTGCCTGGGGAATCATGTGATTGCCAACTGCGATCTTCCCAGATATCTTACAACAAGCAAAATCAATGGGGGCAGCAGCCCGATTTGCTTGATGGCCATGTGATTTGCTTAATAACTGTAATGATTATCTTCACAACTGTGGCATAAACAGTCATAAAATCAGACGTGATTCATTTAACAATTATCTTGCTTAGCAATGGAAATTCTGGTTCCAATTCTGATTGTTATAAAGAGCTGGAATGCAGTAGTGCAGGCTGTCTCTGCCCACTGCCAGGAGTTCAATCCTAACCAGTTCAAGGTTGACTCAGCCTTCCATCCTTCCAAGGGCAGTAAAATGAGGGCCCAGATTGTTAGGAGTAATATGTTCACCCTGCAAACCACTTAGAGAGGCTGTGAATGGTATATAAGTCTAAATGCTATTGCTGTAATTGATGACTACCTGTATCACAACACTGCAGTGCTTATTTTATCACTTCTCTCTCTTGCCTCCTTTGTGCATGTTTATCAGCCACTTTTTGAGGTCCTGTATAAAAGCTGAAAGACCGCTGATTTTATGAGAGATGGAATTGGAACAAAAGAGAAATAAGTGAAGCACAATTTAGCTACCAATAGAGCAGTAGTGGGATTCAATTTTTTTACTACCAGTTCTGTGGATTTGGCTTGGTGGGCGTGGCAGAGGAAGGATATTATAAAATTTCCAGTCAGAAGTGATATTTGCTGGTTCTCCAAGCTAAACAACATTTCCGCTACCGGTTCTTCTTAGTTGGTATTAGTGTATTATACTTTATTTTTTATATTAACTCCAAAAACTACTCTCAGTAGATTACAGATTTATCATTAAAACAGAATTTAATAAAAGCATAGAATCAACATACACAATAATATGGCAAAAGCCCCTTGCATACACAGAGATAGGGAGCCGATGTGTGAGTAACAGAAGACAATCTTTGCACTCTGTCATGTATTTATGATGGTTGCAGTACCCTAGGGCAGGGGTCCCCAAACTTAGATACATCTATGCTGCCTGGAGAATTCTGGGAGTTGAAGTCCACAAGTCTTAAAGTTGCCAAGTTTGGAGACATCTGCCCTAGGGTTATGTGGTCACCATTTCCTGCCAGCTTCCATTAAACAAAGTCAGTGGGGTAACATCCAGGGTAAAAAAAGGTATAAAATTGGGCTGGACTCACTTAATTGCCTAGCTTAGCAATGAAAATTTTGATCCCGAATCTGCTCGTTAAGGACTAGGACTGGATGTTATATTGTGTAAATGTCACAAGTGCTTCATTATTCCTAAAATGTTTTCTTTAAGACAGCGGACTCCCACCTTTTGGGCACCACAGACTGGTTCTGAGGAGAGGTTTTTCCACACACCAGAGGGGCCATGGTTTGGCATGCTTCCTGCACCCCGCGATAGGGCTTCATTTGTTTGTATGGCCTGATTTCTGGTATGCTGTGGTCTGGTGCCAGTCCACAGATGAGGGGTTAGGGCCCCCTGATTTAAGACATCAGTGAAGATTCTCACTTATCCAGGTAGAATTGTCTGGATGTTGGGTCGTGGCAATTGGGATTCAGTTCTTTTGGGTTCAGAATGTTTCCCTGCTGATCCAAGTAGATTTTACAATCTGAGCAAGTTGATTGGGGAAACACATATATGCAGCAGTGGGATCCTACCTGTTCCACTACTGGTTCGGTGATCATGCAAAGTAGTTTCACTTCTCACTTCATCTGGACAGGCTCCCGAGGTGAGCAGGCAGAGAGTTGTTAGGATGTAAATGTGCCAGCTCCTAAATCCTTTACCCTGGGTGGGTCATTAAGTGTGGCCAAGTGTGTTGTGTGTGTTCTGCACTGAGCATCTTTTCCAGTATTTTTGTTAATGCTCTCCATGTCCAACTATTTAAATAACATTGTTCAGCTGCTTAAATCCATGAAAGAAAGCTACATTGCATTTGCTTTTCTAAGATAAAACAAAAAAGAGATATTTACGTAAATGTACTGGCTACATTCAGGGACCAGCTTTACTTGAATGGGCTTTATATGCCTTTAAATATTGTACTTTTTCAAGATGGTCCTTTTTGATGAAGTGCCATAATTAGGAACACATTTCTAAATCACGGCTTATCACAGTACATTTGTTTCTATAATTGCGATACAATGGGAAATTCAGTGTTCAATTGCCCCTGAAGCTCATTGTCTTCTCCTTGTCATTCCTGTCCTTTCCTCCTGACATGTAACATTTTTAACCTACATTTCCTTATTAACCTTGCTGTGCTTTTTTTACACTGCAGACCAAAAAAAAAAAAAGGCTGTTTGGTTTGCAAGGTGAAAAGGGGGAGTGGGGGAATATCCTATATGTGTTCAAAAGTGAAGACGACATGTAAATGAACTAACCTCCACCATGCTTTCTCTTCTGGGAACTCACACACGCATGGGTCATGTACCTGTCAACTCTAATTATGAAGCAAAAATAGCTATTCCCTTGCACAGGGCTGCTCTTGGTGACCCAGTGAAGCAGGCTGTAATCTCCATTCTTCCTTTTTCAAAAATTGAAAAACCTATAAAGCTCTTTGAATATCATGAATAATGATTATGCAATTAAAGACACACAATAAGCCACACACACACACACAAAGCAATCTCAGGTTTTGTTTGCAATTTGCTTAAAATGAAGGAAAACTAATATGAAAAAACATTGCCACACAACAAGCCTGAAAAAACATGCCAGCTGTAGCTCACACCAAAATTTGCGTGAAACTTCCATGATTTTGCAGGTTGCTTGCTTGTATCTTTTAAAGCTTAACATTCTAAACCGATGTACATTAAAAGAGGTAGCACTAACATCAGTGAAATTTCTCAAAAAACGAGTTTATGCTAACCTGATCCACATCCATTTTTTAAAAGGCTGCATAGAGTTTGTACATTATCTCCACTTTTTTTTTTGCTTCTTCCTAAATACCCATGTACTGTTAGCACTTAGTAACTACTTGGGAGGGGGAGATATTCTTAATATGGACATCAAGTTGGAAGAAGAAAATACAGATGACTCTCTCACTTCAGGTGGGAACAAGGAAAGATACAATTATTACATCTTGATTGTGGAATATGTGAAGATTGGATTTGCTAGAGATGCACAAGTTTTATGGTTCATTTAATTTTTTTAAAAAAGCTATTTTTGGAGAGTTGGTTTACTCATTGTCAGTGACCTATAAACTAAGGCTTAGAAAATGGCTGGTTAAATATAATCAAAATCATAGAAACTATATTTGGCTTGCTGTGTTGCGTATAAGAGGTGTCTATGCAGTATCTCACGGGATAGTAAAATTGTATTCATCATTTCTCATTCATTTCATTAGAGAATATAAGGTAAGAGCAACTATAAAATAAATGCTATAAGTTTTAAAAGCCTGATGATAGGATAAGAAAGAAAAATATATATTCATCCAACAGAAGTTCTACCAAGATGCAGATTATATTTTTCTTGTGCCAAAGAAGCAGTGGCATTTATGCTACATTTACGCAGTTATGTTATTTTCCAGAAGTTATTCTTGAAAATTCACACTATCTTTCAACAATACATTAAGAAGATGCTAGACATTTGGGTGGTGCAAAAAAGCAAACCATTTGTGCCACCTCTACCAAACCTAAGGTTTTTACAGCTCATCTATCTTTTGTTCTGTTGGTTTGACTTAAGTCTAGAAGCATTATTAACTATGTTTATTTTAACACCGTAGTTTGCAAGTTTTGGAATGACTAGAACTTCAACGATGGTCAGAAATGCTACTTACTCAGAATTGTCAGAATTTTGAACAGCTGCTTTATTGGTGTTTGTTAACTAAGGACTACTTATTCAATTGCTTTAGATTTCATTTTACCTTCCCTGATTACAATATGTCCTGCATGGTATACTGTGAGATTTGATTAAAGACTTCGACACAGGCTATTCTGTATCCCCTGTATGTTGTTAAGGCATAGGTCATTTCCATGAATCTTTTGTCCCTTTGTCCCAGCACAAAGTTGCCCTATAAACAACAAGTTAAAGATGTGACAACATCTCACTTCTTTAAGTCACCAATCTCAACTTTTGTTGTGGCCCATCGGCTACCAGCAGAGTCAGGAGAGGAGGATGGGGAGAAGGAGCCTGGACTGGCTTCTGAGCCTTTGAAATCAGAGGCAGATGCAGAGCTGGGGCCTTCTGTCCACCCCCAGGTGGAGAGGCAGCTGTCTTCAGGGCATGAGCTGAGTGAGAGGGAGGAACAGATGGGACCCATCCCAGATGCGTGTATGTGTAGAGAGGAGAGGAGAGCAACGGAAGGCAATAAGCCAGCTCTCAGGGAAAAGAGGTTTGTAGAAGCTAGCCAGCCCCTCCCTGGCTGGGAAATAAATAGTAGGGGTTTGGGAGTGGCCTGCTGTCTCAGACAACTGTTCATTTTCCATTGTACATCAATCAAGTCAGATTCCTTTGCCAGAACCAGGTTTGTTGAAACGAATTGCTCTGTATTTGAGGTGCCAACTGAGTCTTCCTGCTGGGAAATAATATGTAGTTGCCTGAGCCAGGGTGAACAGGGACTGTTTCTGCTTGGCTTAATCATTGAAGGACTTTTTTATCCTGAGTTCTCATGTGAATAAAAACTGTTCCTGTCCTGATTTTAAAAGGGGGTTGTAAGTGCTCACTGCTTGCAAAGGCTGGGTCAGAACAACTTATATCTTGCCCAAGACAAAGCAGTTTCTGTCTGTCTCTTTTCTCCATTCCAGAAATTGTATTTTTCCACCTCTGTTGGTGCAAGCCAAGCCAAGAAGTAAATATGTTGCATATCATTCCAAGGTAAGTGTAGGGGTCAGTGGTATTGACCACCTGAGGCTATAGCAATGACACACATACACAATCTCTGTCCCTTAATTTGCCTTTAGGCTGTGGGAAAATCAGGGACTGAGGGTTTGTCACTGGACTAAAAGGTGTAATTGTATTTTGTTGTAATCATATTAAAGATCAGCTATGACTGGATCATGTTTATACATCTATATATACACATGCATGTTTGCATATCTCTATGTATGCACATGCAGATACACATACACATAGATATCAAAATCACCAAATATTTATTATTACAGTCAAAGACCATACATGCACACAAATATTTCTGAATATCTATAGACTGTATAGATTCTAGAACACAGTCTAGAACTCATCCTAACTTTAAAGAATGGGAGCATTTTGGCCTAAGAAAACTAAGAATCCAAAAGGCAATGATATTTTTTTTCAATTGAAACAAAATTTTGACGTATCTATTTAGATATTTTTCTAAAGATGATTTTAGCAACCATCATAAAGTTGTTGCACATATATGTTGCTTTACTGTCCAATCACAGCATTCTGGTTCCTCAAACTGTAGCATATAATTTAAACTTGCATATGACTGAATTATCTAATTCTGTCCCTTAGCCTTTCAACTGAGCATTTCTAGAAGCTATATAGAGTAGACCATGGCTGTCAAACTCGTGGTCCGCTGGCCAAGTGCGTCACCCACTGGTTTAGCAAAGGGGGAAAAAGTCAAGATATGTCATTGTGATGATGCCATGATGATGTGAGTTTGAAACCCCTGCTTATAGACTCTTCTGACCAGAAGCAATGCTTCAACTTCTTCACATAAATGACTTTTGTCTATGGCAGCATACCTCCAGGTCACATTTGATGGACACTCGACCAGAAACATGCCCAGAGGAGTTCTTAGGGTTAAATCCTCAAGATCTCCAAGACCTCCTATATCAAAGTGCTAAAATAAATGAGGTGAATACTGAGAGGTACTCTGTTCTAATGCCTCTTCTACCTCTTCAGCTTTATTGACTAGGATAGCTCTTTCTTGCCCCATGAAGATTTAGAGTTACAGCATTGCTAACATTTCTATATACAGTGCCATCCATCCTGTGTGAGCTAGAAATAGGCATGCATATATATTCTGGGAGGCTTTCAGCATCACTCCAAACTGGTGTTTGTCCAAATGCTGTTATCTGGGAGCTGATTAACTTCAAATTGAGCTTTGATATTGTACAACATCACACAAACAAGTTCTCCTTCTGTTTGCAATGATGAAGTTCAGCAGAACTTCTGAACAGGTTTTTTTTCTCGTTGGTATTCCCCCCTACCCTTGTTTTCCAGCTCCCAATCTTCTTTTGGAATAATATTCTATTCATGGATCTTCAAATAGGAAAGATGACTTAACAGCTTCTCAGATCCTCTTTTAAATTGGCCACTCAGTTTTTGTTGGGATGAGGAGATAAAAGTCAGAAACTACTCCCTATTAATTCAAACTTCAAATACAAATTCAAAATACACCTGGGACTTAACTGGCTTGTTTCAACTTTTTTCACACCTGTACAACATGTACAAAAGCCCAAGTAAAGGCAGCTGATGCAAAAGTGTAAAAGTTTGCCCTGTTCACCCTTGTCTTCTACCTACCTGTAGTTTGAAGGTTTCCCTTTTGTAGATGCCTAGTGGATAGAGAGGTTGCCATTTTTTTCTTGCATCTTTTGTGTGAGATGCACACTAACAAAATGTTTGGGTTTTTTTTGCTCTTGCTCTTCACAGTCTAGTATGTTTGTGATGTCAAGCTGCAGGAATAGTTTAAAATGTATTTCCTCCCATCCTTCATTCAGGACACGACAAAATGACTGTAACACATGGCAAAAGCACCTGGTTGCAAACTTGCCAGCTTGCAATTTTCACCCACCTAGCCAGCAATAAATTTCAGCCGCCTAGCCAGCAATAAATTTTTAAACAGTACAAACACAGAAATTGTGGCTTAGTTGCTTCACATCTACTCTTTTATTGCAACTATTTAATTTTGTTTTCAGTAAAGAACATGCACTGGATGCTAAAAATGCTAATTGTGGGTGCACTTGATTTATACTTCTGTTCTTAAACTTTGGAGTGAAAAAAAATGGTACGAGGAAGTACCTATTTGGGGACGCAAAATTCTACAGTTCCTGGAAACCCAACCAACATGTGTTGAACATACTTCTCTATTGTGCAGCACAAATAAAACAGACTTTCATACTTTAAAGAATAATGAATGCTTTTGTTATGGGATGAACTGCAACCCACCTCATTCGAAGCTAGGATGCATTTTGGCAATTGTTTTGTATCATACAAATCGTTATACAGGTTGCTCAGAGTAGTCTTTACAATTTAATGTAGATAGATCCACAGATGTAATGTCCAAAATTCATAAACAATTGCCATTGGTAGCAGGCATTATATAGAAAGGGATTTATGTATTTCTCTTGCATTGTCTCCTTCTGCATAGACTTCAGGAATTAGAATTCCAAATTATCATTCAGTCATTGTATATATATATATATATTTTCCCTCTTTCTTCTCCCTGTTCCTCCTCCGTCCCTTGTTCCAGCCACTCTGTTTCTCATTACTCCATTGCAATGCAGTGCCCAGGATCCACTTTGATAGTGTGGGGCTGGGTAATTTAAGAACAGGTTCACCCAGGGACAGGTTGGCCATTGTGGGAGGCTTGTCCCACATTTGTGGTGGAGCTGGAGGATGGAGATGGGCCACACCTCCCATGAGAGCCAACTTGACCCTGGGTGAACTGGTTATTAAATTATTTGAATCCCGCCACTGTTCTCAACTATACATAAATCATTTGATAGGATCAATTCGTACTCAAAGATTCTCTGAAATAAGTCAGCTTTTAGCAGAGACCAACAGATGAAGCTGATCAAATTTCTGGGGGGAGGCTGCTGCAAAGAACTGCCCTGGTGAGCCTCCAGATCCTCACCTCACAGAAATGGAGAAAGTCCAGCAAGTTTTTCCAGGAGATGTTAATCAGAGAAGAGGATCCTGTGAGCACTTCAAGTTCATTTATATAAATCAGCTACCACAGTGAATGTTCTTAAGACATGGACAACCACATGGAAGTGGATAAAAGTTGTAACTGCCAATCCCACCCAGCATAACACTTGTGCAAAGTCTATTTTACAACCAATATATGCTAAGCTTCACCTCTCTGTTGTAAATATAAAATGTGTATATGGGAACTCTACTTTGTGCATTTTGTATAGGTTTTAGCTTTCTGGATATATCACGCTAAATGTAAGAGGAAGTAAAGCCAACAAGCAAAGCTTTATTTTCTCCAAGATATATATATATGCATTTTGCTTTCAACTGACTTGTGTTTTTTCTTTGCTCTACCAACATGTCCCTTTCTTTAGCCCTCGCCTCTTCAATTTATGGGTAATAAACAGACGGTTTAAGCTGCTTTTTTATTTTGTAATCTCCAGTTCCCTCAATTCCATATTGTTGACATCAAAATTACTCAGCCAATCTGTAGTATCAGAGGACAAAAACTAATTATCCATATAAACTGTGTGAGATATCTCTGCCCAGATTCATATGACATCAGGCAATTGCTTTAACAATTCTCACATTACAACAGCTTACTGAGCCAATTATACTCATACCAGTCATGTACAGTGGCCTTTCACCCTTGCTATGATGGGTTACAAAGGGTCAAACAGGACCTTATATATGCACATTGTGTTCCATACTGCTTAGAGTAAGCCTTAGGAAGTGAGAAGAGTGGATCAGATCCAATGAACATGACTTCTTGGCTTGAACTAATCTAGGCAGCAAAACTAATCCTGCTTGATCTATTTCTAAGTTCACATTTATTGGACTGCTTATTCTTGTTTGGATTTGCTGGTAGTCGTTTTAGTGAGAAGTCTGTCTGAAATGCAGCCCTTTGTAAAATTTTAAAGGAGTGCAGAAAGCATCTGCATCCAAACCACAGTCTGTGACTATTTCACCTTTTTCATAGTAAGCACAGAAGAATGCCCTGTTGTTGTTTTTCAAAACTGCAAGCCCTGATAAAAAATGATCTAATACTTGATCAATTCAAGCAAGCAACTACTGCTTTGCACAATCTTTCAGAAATGATTACCAACATCAGCTCTTACCTCGTTATTGCTGTTCCCTCCCTTTCCCAGTGATTGTGTAGAATAAGCACATTCTCTGCCAATGTGTAACCCCTCCTTCCTGCAGTATCCATACAAATAGCACTGCTTTCAGTAGAAAACCTAGAGACATTGTGTGCACCATTTAGGGCAGTGGTTCTTAACCTGGTGATATTGCCCCTTAGGGGGCGATTTTGTTTTTCAGGGGGGCGATGGAACAAAAAGGCGAGATGCAGGGGCAAAGGAACAGAAGGGGGCGATATGGGGGCGATGGAGCGAGAAGTTTTGAGGACACTTTTGAGACTTTTTTCATACAGTGAACCGCTGTATATGTCATACAAAAACATCAGATACAAAAACATCAGATTGCTCGCTATTGGTGGATTGAACCGTGTTTTAAAATGTTCCTTCAGCTAGCTTCAGTACAGAATGCCGTACATATGTGAATACGCATTGCTCATCTTCATGCACATTGCGCAGCAGCCTCTATTACTCTACCCATACAGTGGTGCACCATTGGCCAGAATGGGCAGGGATGGAGGGGTGAGCGCTTCTTTTGAAAGATCACATGCTGAGTGGCTGTCCCCTGTGATGTCAACGTAACTGTTGAAACTAGGTTTATCGACGTCCACATGTGTTTTATAGTGTTCCAGTGCAGTCAAAAAATTAATTTGCAGTTAGTGCCTTTCATTTCAAAGACCTCTCAACATGGCCGAGAAGAGGAAGTGTCGTGAATATTCGATGGAATACCTAAAATTGGTATTCATTCCATCTCCTTCCAATGTACAGCTTCCATTTTGTCTTCTTTGTGAGAAAACATTTTCAAATGAAGCAATGAAGCCTTCCTGACTGAAAGACCATTTGGTAAGAATTCATTCGGATAAAGCGCACAAACCGGTATCGTTTTTCCAATCCTTAATGGCCAAGTTTGAGGGTCGCAACACTGTTGAGAAGTTATTTGGAAAATTGTCACTCAATGCCAACAAGGGGCTCATTTGTTCCTATGAACTATCTTTGTTGATAGAAAAATGTGGCAAACCTCACACTATCGGAGAAACACTGATTTTACTAGCAGTGAAACAGACTGTTGCCACCATGTTGGGGCCCAATGCAAGCACTGTCACGCAATTGATTCCTTTGAGCAATGACACCATATCAAAAAGAATTGATGAAATGGATGCTGATGTGGAAAAAAGGCTTATTGACACCTTGAAAAGTACAGAATTCGTGATGCAGATTGATGAGTCAATGAGTTGTGAAAATGAAGCCTTGTTATTGGCTTATGACCGTTTCATCAATGGAAATGAAGAGATTGGAGAAAAACTGTTATTTGCTTGAAATTTAGCCACCGACACAAAAGGTTCTTTGATATTTAAAAAGGTTGAAGAGTTTTTTAATGAGAAAAATATCCCTTTGACAAACATCGTGGCATGTGCAACCGACAGAGCTGCATCCATGGTTGGATGATATCGCTGATTTCAAGCTCATCTAAAATCGGTTGTACCTGGAGTTATGACTGTCCATTGCGTCATTCATAGACAGCACCTTGTCTCAAAAAATGTGAGTGGCCGTTTGCACAAATCTATATGTTACGTCATTAATGCTGTGAATAAAATTAAGTTGAATGTCTTGAACAACTGACTTTTTCACAAGCTTTGTGAAGAAAATGATGAGGAGTTTGAACGTCTCCTTTTGCACACCGAAGTAAGGTGGATTTCAAAAGGAAAGTGTTTGCGGTGATTCCACAAACTTTTTGACACAGTTGTCGAATTTCTTGAATCCATTGATCCAAGTCTAAGTAGTTCTCTTAAACTTTGACGTCTGGATGTACCTTATCTCGCTGATGTTTTGGACAAGCTGAATGAAGTGAACGTAAAACTGCAAGGAGATAAAATCAATTTTCTTAAGGCCAAAGGAGTAATCTGCTCATTTATTTCCGAATTGGACCTACTTGCAAGCAATATGAGTCACCAGGAGCTGTATCAGTTCCCAAGCCTTGGTAATGAACGTCAACTCCAAGCAGAAGATGTGGACGTTTTTTGCTGCCACTTGAAGCAACTAAAAGAAGTTATGGAAACTAGATTCTATGATCTGATAAATCTGGAAGTGCCCACTTGGGTGTTAAATCCTTTCACAACAGATTTTGCACAACCTCATCCCAAATTGCAAGAGCCACTGACAGATCTGAAATATGACTGTGAAGCCCAATCACATTTTCAGAGTTACAGCGACAAAGCTTTTTGGGTGAAAATGAGGAACACTTACCCAATATTGTAGGAAGAAGTTAAGTTGCTTCTTTTAGCCTTTCCTTCCATTTACTTAGTGGAGAGGGGATTCAGCGCTGTCCAACAGATCCTTTCTAAGTTAAGGAACATGTTGAAGATCACTGAGAGCGGCGATTTAAGAATGAGATTAACAAAAATGGTTCCAGACATCAAGAAACTGGCATCAGCTCACCAAGCACAAGGCAGCAATTGATGTTCTTTTTTTGCTTTTTGTGTACATACATTTTCTTCGTTAATAATTTTCTCAGCTCTTATCGTTGTATTTGCTTGCATTGGATTTCATGTTCCAGTTTGAGTTTTCAAATTCTTCACTGTAAAACATTTTGTGTGTCTCTTTGTATTGTACTTTTTAGTGTAAACTCCAGTTCGATATTATATTTTGGTATCTCGGTTTTATGGTTTCAATTTTTGTGTTGTGCTCTTTGTGTAAACCTTTTGTGTACATATATATTTTTTCTTCAGTTTAGGCATTAAATTTGTTGCTTTGATTTTTGTTGCTTTCCTTCTGTAAAAATTTTCTTTTTGTCTTTTTAACCCTTTTTACAGTGTGCATGAATATATATTTTCCTCGAATCTTAATTTAGTTTCAGAGTGTTCATCTTGAAATTCTTATTTCCTGCATTGCAGTTTGTTCTTATGCCCTTTTTATATTTCTTTTTGCATCTTAAAATTCACTTGTAATTAAATCAT
>JANHFN010010477.1:134084-146045 GCA_032468175.1 Toxicocalamus goodenoughensis
GCTCGTACATCATGAACTTTGAGACATAGTTAAAATCACTCAAGGTTACTTCTCACTTCTCACACTGTGATGGCGAACCTATGGCAACAGGTGGCACACGAGTCCCAGCCAAACTTACCTGCACTGCGCATGTGGACGTCTCCCAACTGATTTTTGGCCCATTTGAGGCCTTTTTCGGCCTCCCAAATGCTCGAGAGAAGCCTCTGCAGCCTTTGGAGGCCGAAAAATACACCCATTTCATCACCGGAAGTGACCCATTTTTCAGCCTCCCAAGGGTGCAAAGGCTTCCCTCGAGCCTCTGGGAGGCCAAAAAAGGCCTCAAAGAAGCTGAATATCGCTGGGAGGCACGCTCATGCATAGTGGAGGTGAAGAAGCGGTGTGGGGGGATCACGTGCATGCACAGGGGGCGTGGCCCCCCACGTACATTACATTCTGGGTTAGCCACCACTGCCCTATTGCTTCTTGGGTAGGCATTGTTAAGAAAAAGTGGGCACACCAATAGTTCAATTAACAGGCTACACACAACACCTACTTATAGCACAGCATCCAATGGCCAAATTAACTTAATTAAGTTAATGCCAGGAAAATACTTTGAAAATCTTCATGTGAAGAGGGCTTTAGCTGAATGAAATGAAGTTATTTGAAACGCGTTAACATGCTTTGTTATTATTGCCAAGGTTGTTGTTCCTTCCTTGGGCATTCAGCTGGAATTGTTCTCAGCAAAGGGAGATGTTTGCATTCTTATTTATCCAAAAGCAATCAGCCTTAATGAATGCCCCATTAATGCTATTTTTCTTAATTTCTTGAAGTGGAGTCAGGCTAAGGGCAATGTGGAGTAGCAAGCAAGTCAGTGGGCATTGAAGTTCCTGGCAAGAAACTCATCTTGGAAAATGATGAAACAGACTTTAAATAATTCAAAATTCAATATAAATCAAGGGCACTGGCCGACAGGAAGAGGAGATGGTGTGTTACCACTGCTGTTGTGCACGATGGTAGGTGGTGTAGTTTTAAAAAGTTCAAATAGAAAGAAAAATAATCTCTACCAAGTAAGATAAGTAGGATCGTACCAAATAAAAAACTTGGTTTGATATTTGGATCCAGAATGGTGGTCTTGGTTTTCTTGATATCCATGTAGACTGGGAGGCCCCAAACTCTTCAATTCAACAACCCCTTCATGAAATTTCAGATTGTTCATTGACTGTCAGGAACAAACAAAAAGAATAACTTGGTGAACAGGCCAAAGTCAATTATTGTTGACCCCCTATTTACAAGAATCTTGCCAGACTGTCTGTTTCCCTTGGGAAATGGCAGATATAAACTTAAATGTTTGATCTAAGATGATAGGATTCTGCTGAATGGACTCTAAAACCATTATCTTTTTACTCTGCTTATAGACCCTCCTCCCCTTCAGCCTGTGACTTCACCACATCAACCAACCACCCCAAATTTATTGTATGAAAATAATCTAATAACTATTGCTTTAATAGTACAAGAACAACATTGACCCCTTGGATTATCCCATCAACTCTTGAGGATTGTTTTTGAACATTTTGGGGAATCCTGATCTAAACCAATAATGGACAATTGGCAGACCCCAATCTGTATGCAACCTACAGACTTCTGCCTTTCTCTGTGTGTTTTTCCAACTTCAGTTGTCCTTTTGGATAATAACAATAGAAAATGGATGCTACAACTTTCTCCTTTTTTAAATGAGGAAGTGTGTGAAAAGGATGGATGGCATAAGCCCTAAAATAGGCTATCATTAAAAAAAAAAGTTCTGCAAACTCATCCTCCAAATGAAAAGCACAAATCAAAATCCTGGCCTCTTCTGATTTAATGGGGAAATCAAATTCACTGAACAACGGTGTTACTAACTTAACAGTGTGCTACAGCTGCCAAAAACGCCAACGTAGTTCTAGGCTGCATAAACAGAGGGATAGAAACAAGATCACAGGAAGTGTTAGTACCACTTTATGTTGCCTTGGTAAAGCTGCACTTAGAATTCTGCATCCAGTTTTGGCCCACTGGTGGGCTGTGAGAAAATTTTGGTGGGCCGCAGAGAAATCTCACCCCCAGAGCACCCCCCAAAGCAATTAATCCAGGCTTTGCAGAAACACAAGGCTGCGCCACCCACATAGTCTGTGGGAACCCTCCCCGCCCACTCACTACTTACCCTGCAAACTTGCCTGCTAAATTGCAATTTTTCCTTTTTCTGACTATCAGTTGTTCTGCTGTGCGGGGAGATTCAGATTAGCTAGAAAGCAGGAAATGGTTGGATTTCTTACTTTCTAGCTAGTCTTTAGATCTTCAGCTCTGCTTTTAAGCACAGCATAACCTCCCTTAGGACTGAAGGTTCTATTATTCAGTGCAGACTCTCAGCAAGCAAATTTTATGTGACAGACTGAGCTAGCCGATGGCAGATAGATAGATCACTGAATGATTCTATGAGCAACTCAATCTGTCTGCCTGCTTTGCCTGATTTTGGTTAAAAGTTGCTCTTTTTTAATAAAAAATTCAATATTTATATATTTATATTTACATACAAGCCATGCCCAGCCAGTCACATGACCACCAAGCCACACCCACAAATTAGGCCCTGCCCACAGAACCAATTAGTGGTCCCTGGGATTTAAAATTATGAGTTTGGTGGTCCCTGAGGTCCAAAAGGTTGGCTACCCCTGGGCTAGTCTAATGAAAAGAAGGACTAGGGGGAGACATGATAGCAGTCTTCCTATATCTCGGGGGCTGCCACAAAGAAGATGGGGGTCAAGTTATTCTCCAAAGCAACTGAGGTTGGGACAAGAAGCAATGGGTGGAAATCAAGGAAAGAAGCGACTTAGAACTAAGGAGAAATTTCCTGATAGTTAGAACAATTAATCAGTGGAACAACCTGCCTCCAGAAGTTGTGAATGCTTCAACACTGGAAGTTTTAAAAAAGATGTTGGATGACCATTTGTCTGAAGTGGTGTAGGATTTTCTGCCTAGGCAGCGGGTTGGACTAGAAGACCTCCAGGGTCCCTTCCAACTCTGTTATTCTATTCTATTTATACCTTAATGTATTTCAATATGCATCCTCCCCTTCTCTTCCCTCCATGTTTGTGTTATGTGTGTGTGTAAAATATTAATGGATAACAGCTATTTTGGAGGAGTGTAGTTTAGAGAGAAACATTTGAGTTAGGAGCATAAGCTTTAAAAAAAAACTCTGAAGCTTGTGTGGGAAAAAATAATAAAGATAAGCTTTATTTAGGGAATAAAGTCCAAATTCTGTTCTCATAAACATATTTTACTGGAATAGGATTGGCTGGGAATAACTTTACTAGACTTTTGATAAATTGTTTTTGATAAATCATTGCGATTATGTGAGAATCTCATAGGACATTTAATAATACAAAATGCGCCCACTGACTCAAAAGGTTTGGCTACATCTGAATAGAATCCAATATAGTTATATCTTTAAGTTTAAGCCAGTTTAAGCCTGTTTGATTGGGTTAGACAAGTAAGCAACAGCCATGTCTATGGGAAGCTCCTGAGGAAAGAAAGGAAAAAAACTGGTTTAAAGTCTGAGATTTTAAATTGTGTTGAGTTTCAAAAAAAATTACAGTTTAAGAAGATGAAAGGTATAATCACTGTAAAAGAATTTGAGATTTTTCTGCTAAGAGTTTCCATTAAGCTACCAAATCTGGCCTGGGAAATTCAGGAGTGAAAACACACTTCAATGGGCAGGCCACATCATTGCTTAATTTCGAATTGTGATGCAAGGTAGTATAAGGAAACAAAGTTCTACAAAATGAAAATAGAAACACATCCCAGTTGTTTTATTTCAATGGAAAAGGAGTTATATTTTCACCCGGCAATTCATATATATATATTGACTTCTCTGCTAAACCATTTGCAGTCTGCCACACACAATTTTAGAAGGACTCTAAACCTCAAAAGACACGTTTTATGTTACCTGAACTTCATGAATCAGGAGAATCTGGAAAATTTCTCTCTACAAACTAGTATTTCCCTAAATATTTTTTTGCATCAAACTCCCACACATGAAATAGAGAAGCATATCAGAGGAAAAGTAGGATACTTCAAAATCTACAATTACTAGCACCTTTGAAGACCACAAAGAAGTAAATGGGAAGTCTTAACATTACCGTTTAATTTAGCTTGCTTATCTGTCAGTTATGAAATTTAATGAAAGGCTTATTGTAAAATAACGTGCAGACCTTTTTTATTTCTCATTGCAAGACTATTCTGGTTACTGCAGTAGATGTAGAACAAAAACTGCTCTATTTTTGAACTGGCTTTTCTCTCCTAGCACTTTGCCAAGAAACTCAGTGTTCACAGAATTAAATAACTTCCTCTTTATCCTACCCTGGGTTGCAAAAACAGGAAGAAATGAAATGCAAGTACAAAAGCTTAAGTGAAAAAGAGAACAAATTCCACCTCTATAGATGTGAGTTGTTTCGGAATTCTAGAACAGGGGCTGGTCTCCATTGTCCGGTTGCAGATTCTCTGCTTTCCTGCCAAAACTAACACCAGTTAAAAATAAGAACACTTGACTTGCTCCTCTCTGGCTAGCAGAAACCGCAATGCAGATCTGTTTGAAAAACGTATGCTTTTTTTGTGTCAAGTTCATTGTGCTTTTCCTCTTTGAAGGGGCATATACTTAATAGTGTTAAATGTGATTCATATCACTCACTTTCTCTTGGGTTTATATTCCTATTTAACAGGCAAAAAAGCTCGACACAGGATTTAAATTAGATAACAGGAACTATCACTTTCCATACTATTACCCAATACCCTCCCTCCATCTCTAGCTAATAAACTAAAATTAAGCAAAGTGTTCATTAAAATTAAAGCTGGCACGCTTGCATTTTATTACTAATACATTGTAGCTTCCTGAGGGAGAGAAATGTTATTTGCATTTTAACACTGATTAGTCAGCTTACAATGCTTTGGCTGTAGTGTATTTGTAAAAGGTGCTTTAGTAATTAGGATATAAATTATTGAAACCAGATTCCAGACTGTTTTTTCAAACTTATCCAAGTGTTGAAGACAGGCTGTTCTGCAAATCCTACGGTGCACATCAGATTAGTATACTTAAAACATATACTTTTAAAACATTCCAATAGTATTTAGTATCCCAATGGCTTTATTGTGGGCATTTATCATGGTAGAGCATTCAGTCTTTCACATTTTGTTCTTTTGGAATATGGAGTGTTCTGGATATTTCTGTAGCACCCAATCTATAGAATATTCAAACAGAAAGTTTTAAGTGTTTTGTCCTTAACTTCGTATTTTACAAAATTAAATTATTTGAAGATTGCAAACAATGGTTTTGCCAGCACATGTAAGGAAAAAGGCTGAATATCAGTGGAAATCGAAAATATCAGCCAGTTTATATAGTTTTGGTCTTTTAATGTGCCTGAATCTCACAGTATTTTTATGGCGCTTTTAAAGGTAGGTTTGTGATTGTTTCTCAGCTCAAACCAAAACTAAAGCTATCTCACTGTGACTTCTTCAAAATCTTAAAACCCATTTTAAAGTATACAGAAGTCATGTTGTTCCAATACATCAATGCTTTTCTTAGTATCATTGTTATTCTGCATGTTTAGGGGGCTGAAATGAGGATCCTCAAATGTCTTCCGCAGCTCAGGTAGAACAGCTGCTTGTTAAATGATCTGAACCTAGCAAACCGGAGTCTGAAAGAGAAATTGGACAACGATGTACAAGTTGAACACTAATTTGCAGATACAAGAATTTAAAGCACCCAGCTTTAATCCATAAAACATTAAAAGAGCATTTTGTTTCTTTAGATATTGAGCAAAGCTTCCTTCTGAAGCTGCTTGTTTCTAAGAATTATGAATTATGCTTTGTGGTTAAAATAGTTAGAATGCAGTATTGTGGTCACTCTGCCCACAGTCCGGAGTTCTATCCTGGCAGGCTCAAGGTTGACTCAGCCTTCCAGCCCCTGAAACTCAGTAAAACGAGGACCCTGTTATATAAATCTGGGTGCTATTACTATTGTTCAATAACAGTGGCTTTTGTGCATATACAGAAGGCACTGTGAAATGGGATTGTCATTGTGGAACACCACATCACCCCCATGCCATAGCAAAGCACAACAGACTTCTGCTAGCCAGAGTGCCCTCTAACAGTCACCCTGAAACCAAGAGCCCCAAGAAACCACAAATTCATTTTATTAGTTTCCGTAGACAATGAGTGAACAGTAAAGATTTTGATCCTGACTGCCTAAAATTCGTAAATTGTTCAATATATTATTAAACGGAATTAACTTAAACAGCAGTGAAAAAGAAAAATAATACAGAGATTTATGTATTGTTTCTTTCAATTTAATCTGTTATGACATGTCAGTGGAATTAATTTGCTCTTCCTTATTGTAAATCAAGCAAAGAGGAATGATCATTTAGATCTTTAACACATTAGTCGTTATCAAACAAACTGGTCCTTTTTCTTCTTAGGTCATCTTTCAAAGAAACAGAGCAACTGCACTACATTTATCATAGCTTCCCTGAGGATGTCCCACCACAAATTTGGATCTTGCCAAGATTGTGATTCATCAGAACAGCAAAGCACTTGGCAGCTTTGAAAATACAGGTAATCCTCCTCTTATAAGCATAATTGAGCCTGGAATTACAGTTATAAGAGGTTGGGTTGCAAGTTGAGACATCAGGAGACTGGATCCAATTTTTTGACATTTTTTTAAAGTGGTCATTAAGTGAATGCCATGAACATTAGGCATCTATTTTTCTCCATGGGCATTTCTTTTTTGCTCGAAAGTGGAGTTAAATGCTAGAAACCAGCAAACACACAAACACAGACAAATCAGTCATGTGATATTGTCCCAATTGTAATATGAAAACCACATTATTAACAATTGTCATCTCAGTTGTTCAATGATTATCTTCAGCTTCTCCTTTATTGGAAATAGGTTGCATTCTAGCTTTTGATTACAGTATCACAGGTATACAGGTGAAACTCAAAAGATTAGAATATCGTGAAAAAGTTCATTTATTTCAGTAATGCAATTTAAAAGGTGAAATATATGAGATAGACTCATTACATGCAAAGCAAGATAGTTCAAGCCATGATGTGTCTGGCTTACATGAACTGAGGCTGGAGTCAATGCATCAAGAGCCACCACACACAGATGGATCCTGGACATGGGCTTCAAATGTCGTATTCCTCTTGTCAAGCCACTCCTGAACAACAAACAACATCAGAAGCGTCTTACCTGGGCTAAAGAAAACAGACCTGGTCTGTTGCTCATTGGTCCAAAGTTCTTTTTTCTGATGAGAGCAACTTTTGCATCTCATTTGGAAACCAAGGACCCAGAATCTGGAGGAAGAATGGAGAGCCACACACTGCACATATTGGGTCTCATTACAGGTAGAGATGAAACAGCGTACAGGGGGGAGGTTCAAAAAATATCCTCATGGTGCCTAGAAAACAACCTGCACCTAAACATCAGCAAGACAAAGGACATGGTGTTAGACTTCTGGAAGAAGAAAAAGTAACCCAGCCCACTTTACATCAAAGGGGACTGCGTGAAGAGAATTTCCTCCTTTAAATTCCTGGTAGTTTACCTTAGTGAAGATCTCACCTGGAAAATCAACACAGTCCAGGTGGCCAGAAAGGCCCAACAGAGACTCCATTTCCCTAGGGTCTTGTGAAAGAATAAAGTGGAACAACAACTGATGACCTCCTTTTACCAGTCCACAATAGAAAGTGTCCTTGCATATTGCATTATGGTGTGGTATGCTGGCTTGACAATTGCAGATAGAAAGACATTACAGAGGGTGGTGAGCACAGCACAAAACATTGTGGGCTGTTCCCTAATACCACTAGATGACATCACTAGGGCTCACTGCCTTAGAAGAGTGAGGAAAATTCTCAGGGATGATTCACATCCCAGTCAGCACTTCTTCACTCTCCTACCACCAGGTAGGAGATATAGAAGCATAGCCAGCTGCACCAACAGGTTGAAGAAAAGTTTCTACTCGTGAGCTATCAGACTTCTGAACAGAAAATAGCTTCATGTCAACATAGTATGACAGACTTGTGGGGCCTGTGCATTGTGCAACAAGGTCACATAGTCTAATAAGATTGGGGGACTTCTTGTTGGGCACTATGTTGGTGCGGAAATGAGGAGCAGATCGCCACTCTGAAAGATTCTGATTTTTGCTAGTCGGTGGCTTTTTGGAGTGTGTCGGACCCCGGAGGGGTAGGCAAAAGAAAGGGGATGACATGGAGGTCTTGGGGAGGTGCCGTAATCCCAGAGACTGGAAGAAGAACCCCTGAAAACCAACAGCAGAAGAGGGAGATCGTGACGACCATGACGATCGGAACCAGAGACGCAGCTGATTAAAAGAAGCAAAGAGGAGGAAACAGCAGGCTGAGCACTGGAAAGGCATATTTAAAGAAGATTTCCAGAATATCAATGTATATTGTGAAGGAAGCTCCGTTCTGAATGGTGTGGTGAAGTGGTGGAACTATTGACAGGAGCATTGACCAGAACAATGGCAGAGATTTATGATGACTAATGGAATCATGAAACTTGAGGAGATGAAGGGTGAGACATTAACACTGGCTCTGTGAGTTGAGGAGCAGATTATAGAACTTTATTGTTTATTTGAGAATTGGGGAAAGAAAGAGAAAGAAGTGAAAGTGGTTAAGTGGTATGGGAAAACAAAAGGACAGTTAAGAGTGTAAAATTTGGAAAAGAAGTCTTGACACATTGAAAGATCAGAGGAAAGGAACGGGGAAAAGAAACTTTGACAAATATTAATAGACAATTCTGATAATAAAATAAGGAAGATCTATTTAATATCCATAAGTAGTACTGTGACTGTGTGGGACTAAAAGAATAAAAGAGTAAGAAGAAATAGAAAGAAGAAACGAAATGGAGAAAGTGACTGTGCAATTTGGAATGAGGACATTTTGAATCAAGAGTTGTAGTAAGACATTTAACAAAAAGACCTTGGATTTGACTTAAAAGATACTGGTAAAACATAAATCTATTTAAGTGACATTGGTAGAAAACTAAATACGTTAGAAATTTGAAGGTAAATATGTTAGAAATTTGAACACAGAATATTGCTTAATACTGACTGAACTTTTTTGATTAATTGAATGATTGTTGTAAAATGATTGTATAAGCATATAAATTAGATGCTCAAAGAATAACTATATAATACTATTATCCTAATCTTATTGTTAATTACTGATAAATTATATTAATCAGTTTCTGTTTAAAAACAATACATAAGAAATTTAGAAAAAAGAAATTAGATTCATTTACTCCGATTAAATATATAACCTTAAATAGATAAATTCATATATATAGGAATTCAAATATATTAATGAACTGGGTGCTTTAACTTTTTATATTAATAAATCATATAGGATTGTTGTTTTCTGATTAATTATATTTATACTTATTTAATTATATTTATAGTGGATTCACTATATCTATATTGGATTAATATTTAACTTTTTAAATCTTAGAATATTTGAGTACCTAAAACTAGAAATAAGATTTGACTGGGACTTTCTATAATAGAAAATTCTTAATTAACAATATATGTATTAATATGTATACTGAATTCAAAGGAGAGGACAATATAACTCTACTAGGGATAGTTGATGGTGGATTGGAGAGAGCTGCTACAAATAGTTAAAATGGCAACAATAACTACAACTGCAAAATCAGGAATGAAACCTACAACAGTGACATCTTCACCTCTGGGACAGAGATCGATTGATGCAATGTTATTGGTGGAAAAGACAAGCTCTGCCCAAAGTTTGCAGACAGTACAGTCAACACTTGCTATGATGCATGAAATGATGGTAAAAACCCAAGAAATGATAGCAAGAAAGACATGAAAGACGGAGACTTTGACTAGACAGAGACATGAAATTAGAAATGAGAATGGAAATAGGAAGAGTGAAGAATGAGAAACAAAAACTGGATAGCAAAATTGGAATGATGCAGGAGGCAATGACAAAAAATGAACAAAAATTAAACACAGTAGAGGCAAGAACTGAGGTGGTGGAAAAGAGATTAGATTAATCGGAACAAAATTGGAAAGTCTTATATTGTGAACTTCAAGATTCCGTGGTGCATATAGAAAAAGCATCATTTTATCTGAGATTCCAGAACATTATTGAAGATAAAGGAAAACCTACGTGAAATAATGGCAAATTTAATAGCAACAGCTCTACAGAAAGACAAACAGGAAATCGAGAATGACATCAACAAGGTTTATAGAGTATACACACATTACGCCTGAAGATACAGACTACCCTGAGAAGTCCACATCCGATTCGCGAGAAAGACAATATGAGACATGCTATACAGTAAGACCACAGATGAGCCACTGATATATAAAGATCACGAAGTGGTAACATTGAAGCAAATACCCAGGAGTGTCAGGGAGCAAAGAAGGGGCTACCAGTTTCTGTCATCTCAGTTAATCAAGAATGGTACACAATTCAGATGGCTCACCCCAGAAGGGATCCTAATAGCATGACAGGACAAAAAATATCAAATTGATACAATAGAGAAAGCACATCAATTTTGCGAACAATATCTGGGACCAGAAGAAGAACATGAAAGTGGAGAAGATTCAAATACGAGATCAGGAAGAACAACTATCTAAAGAGAAAGAACCTGTAACACAATTAGAATCTCAGAAACCCAGTGAAGAATTAGAGGACCCAGAACAAGGACAGAAATAAAAAATGTTCTACACAGACAGTAGCATAAACAGAGAAATTACCCTATTCTCAGTTAATATTAATGTTTTAAACTCAGCATTAAAAAGAAAACAGTCATTTGAAAAACTTGAAAAACAAAATGCAGACATAACTTGTATACAAGAAGTACACATTATAGATAAACAGGCAGACCTTCTAAAGGATATTAATTCAGGTAAAATGTATTGGACTCTTTCAAATCAAAGAAACAGGGGTATTGTAGTATATGTAAAAGATTGGCTGCAACACAAACAAGGATGATGAAGGGAGAATGTTACTTATAGAAATAATACTAAATCAGAAAAAGATTTTTTAGCTACAGGATATGCCCCAAATGTAAATCAAAAAGAATTACATACCAAACTCCATCACAAGATAATAGAAACTGAATATACAAGTGTATGTATTGTAGGAAATTTAAATGCTGTTTCAGACAAGGATAGACTATAGAAGTTCCAAAAATAAAAAATAAAAGGAGACTATTCCCATCTTCTTTTAACAATACGATGAGGGAATTAAATTTGAAGGATGTATGGAGAGAACTGTCTCCAACTAAAAAGCAATACACTTTCTTTTCCAAGCCCCATCACTCTTGGTCCAGAATAGATCAGATAAGGATGGACCCAGGCTTAATGGAAAACATTGAAAATATAGAGATCTTGCCAAATGCATGGGCTGACCATAATCCTGTTCAAATTAAGTGGAAAGAGAATGACTGGAAGATGGATATTTAATAATAGTATACTAAAAGATAACGAATATATTGGAATGGCAAAAAAAGAACTTTTTGAATTAAATAAGAGAGAACATACATCCCTAGAGAACCTCTGGGATACAACAAAAGCTTATGTGAGAGGTCTAAGTTCCCAAACTTTTTAAGTCCACCGCCCCCTTGGTGCTACAAATTCATCCTTGGTGCCCCCCACCCAGGGGTGAGATTCAAATTTCTGTGGGCGTGGCCTAATTTGAGGGTGTAGCTTGCTGGTCAAGTGACTGGGTGGGCGTGGCTTGCTGGTCACATGACTGGCTGGCGTGGCTTGCTGGCTGGGCATGGCTTGCTGGTCACAGGACGCGGTAGGGGTGATTTGGTGGTCATGTGACTGGGTGGGCATGGCCAGGTAACTGGCAAACCAAATACAAGTGGTCCTCACTTAATGGCCGGTTGTTTAGCAAGTGTTCTAATTTATG
>JANHFN010010477.1:163683-175434 GCA_032468175.1 Toxicocalamus goodenoughensis
AAATTGCACGCGCATGCACAGAGAGTGTGGGGAGGGGTGCGTGCATTACATTCTGAGTGCTGGCACATGAGTGCATGCGTGCTGGTGCATGCACAATTTTTGGCAGAGGAGCCCAAAAAGGTTAGCCACCACTGCTATAACAATAACAGTGGAAGGGACTTTGGAGACCTTGTAGTCCAAACCCTTCCACGAGCATTTCTAGACAAATGGTTGTCCAGTCTCTTCTTAAAAACCTCCAGTGATGGAGCATCCACAACTTCTGAAGACAACCTGTTCCATTTTGTTAATTTTTCTCACTGTCAGGAAATTTCCCTTCAGTTCTAGATTGGTTCTCTCCTTGTTTAGTTTTCAACCATTGCTGCTTCTTCTGCCTGCTGGTACTTTGGAAAATAGGTTGAGCCCCTCCCCCCCCTTCTTTGAGGCAGCCACTCAAATATTCGAACACTACTATCATGTCACCCCTACTTCAGTGGTGGGATTCAATTTTTTTTACTACCGGTTCTATGGGCATGACTTGGTGGGGGAAGGATACTGTAAAATCTCCAGTCAGAGGTAGTATATTTGCCGGTTCTCCAAATTACTCAAAATTTCCGCTACCGGTTCTCCAGAACTGGTCAAAACCTGCTGAATACCACCTCTGAAGGAAGCCACCATGGAGAAGGCCTGTCTTCTGGGTCCTACCAGATATATCTCCTTGGTAGAAGGGATCCACAACATTCCCTGCCTTCCACTCTGGTGGGATAGGTAGATGTAACCGTGAGAAGACAGCTCTTCAGAGAACCTGGTCCCAAGCCATATGTTCTGTGGGCGTGGCTTGGTGGGCGTGGCAGGGGAAGGATACTGTAAAATCTCCAGTCAGAGGTGGCATTTGACGGTTCTCCGAACTACTCAAAAATTCCGCTACCGGTTCTCCAGAACTGGTCGAAACCTGCTGAATGCCACCTCTGCCCTACTTCTTGTTTTCACTAGAATAGTCATATCCAATTCCTGTAACCATTCTTCATATGTTTTAGCTTTCAGCCCCAATTATCTTTGTTTCCCTTTTCTCTGCACTCTTTTCAGAGCCTCAACATCCTTTTTTGTATTGAACAAAACGATGCAATATTCCAAGTGTGGTCTTGCCAAGGCATTATAAAGCAATACTAACACTTCGTGTGATCATTACTCTATCCCTGCCTAGAATTGCATTGGCTTTTTGGGCGGCTGCAGCACTCTACTGCCTCATATTTGATTGTCCACTAGGACTCCAAGATCTCTCTTGCAATTGAGCCAGGTACTACCTATTCTATACCCACTCATTTGAATTTTCTTGCCTAAATGTAAAATCTTGCTTTTCTCACCACTGAATTACATTTTGCTAGATAGCTCAATTCTGTTCAATTCTGTTGAGATCCTTCTGGATATCGAGCCTATCTTCTGTGGGGTTGGCTATTCCTGCCAATATGATGTTGCCTGCAAATTTGATGAGTTTCCCTTCTATTCCCTCATCTAAAACAATTAAGAAAATATTGAAGAATATTTGGTCTAAGACACAACCTTGGGGTACCCCACTGCTTACTGCACTCCATGTAGATGTATTTCCATCAAGTACTACACATTGAGTATAGCTTATCAGCCAGTTACAAATCCATCTGGAGGTAGTATTGTCTATCCCACATTTTTCTAACTTAACTAAGAAGTAGGTTGTGGTCTACTTTATCAAATGCCTTACTGAAATCCAATTACATTATGTCCACAGCATTTAGCTGGTCCACTAATTTAGTCACTTTGTCAAAGTGAAATAAGATTTATTTGACATGATTTGTTTTTGACAAAGCCATGTTGGCTTCTGGTTATAACTTTGCTTGCTTATAGGTATTTGCAGGTCTATTACTTGATTATCTTTTCTAGGATCTTCCCAGGTATTGATGTCAGGCTGATTGGCCTGTAGTTTCTTGGATCCATTGTTTACCCTTTCTTGAAGATGGAAACCACATCAGCTCTTTCCCAGTCCTCTGGTAGTTCCCAAGTGCTCCAGGATCTTTGAAAGATAGTTCAGTGGTTCTGAGATCACGTCTGCCAAGTCCTTCAGAACTCTGGAATGTAATCCATCTGGTCCTGAATGATTTGAACAGATGTTACCATTTTCTTGCCTATTTAAATTTGTATTCCTAGTCTATTACAGTTCTGTTTTTGGTAAATTGTGCTGTTGTGTGTGTGAAGATAGATGCAAAAAATGAATTAAGCAGCTCTGCTTTCTCCCTGCTGCTCATCACTTCCTTGCATCTTCTCCCATTAGTGGACCAATTGTTTCCTTTACTTTTTCCTTTGTTTTTTATATGTTGAAAAAAAAATTGTTGATATTTGTTGCAAGTCTTAGTTCAGTCTGAGCCTTTTTTTCCCTGACTTCCATCTTTGCAGGTTTGGGCCATATGCTGGTATTTTCTGCCTTAGTTATGTGTACCTCTTTCCACTTTTTATATTCACCCTTTAGTCTTTCAGATTATCAGAGAGTTCCTTATGCAACCATGCTGGTTTCTTCTTGAATTTCTTATTTTTCTTTTTCAGTGGTATTGTGGTGGACTGAACTTTGATCACATTTTTCATTGTTCTCAAACTTACTGAGTTTTCCCCCTTTAAGATTTTCATCCACGGAATCCTTCCCAAGATCTATCTAAGTTAGTTAAAATCATCTTTTTTTTAAATGTCTAAGACACTGCTTTGATTTTGTTCTATTGTTTGTGTTTGCATTACATTGAATTCTAATATGACATGATTAGTCTCCTCCAAAGTTTCTGCTACTTCAACCCATTCTCCCTAAGTCTCTCTGGTACAAAATACGAATATGAAAAAATGGATCTATGACAAACCAGAATGTTCTGATTTTAAGTTTTCTGAAACTGGGAAATTTCAGCGTGCCTCCAAAGATTTGACCTCTGACTGCTTCTGCACTTGGTAAACCTTGGAGAAGCGGGAGCTCCAAAACAGTGCCTACTTTATAAACATCAAAGGGGAATACTTTCATCTCAAAACATGTTTTCTGAAAGAATAGGGTGGTATATATGATGTTTGAACGCCTTCTGCCTTTTTCAGTCCCTTTTTTTGCAAATGTAATTGATTAGTATTAGCAATGGGAAAGTAAAGTAGTTTGAAGACCCAGACCAATTCTAGATTGCTATTCTGTCCTTCAGCAGAGCTGTGTAATTGGAAAAAGCAGCCAGGGAGCAACTACAGTTAAACCTAGTTTCATTAAGCTTCAGGAAATAAATCAAAGCATTTAGTGAAAGGTAAAATGTTTGTGCTTATCCAGGCCTGATCTTAGTTTTGCTATATCTCAATGTCTGCTTTCTATGTTAGATGCTTTTTCTCATTCTGATTTTTTTTTCTAAACTAAAAATGTAGATGGGAATTTTGGATGCAGAATGGTTGAGAAGAAACCTTTCCAAGGGCAACCATGGCTGCTACTACTGATAGTTGCTGTTGCCTTCATTCACTTAGTTGTGTGCCCATTTACAAAAGTGGAGGAGAGCTTTAATCTTCAAGCTATACATGACATTTTGTATGAGAAGCTGGAATTAGATAAGGTAAATCTTGTTACTTTCTGATTGTTCTCTTTTATATTTAGTTTGCTACTGAGTTATTTTCAAAGCCAGTAGCATCTTAACATTTGTAATTGTACTAATACTCTATTATGCCCAACATTCTTATTACCTGTCATATATTTTTGCATGAATATAGAAGAATAGAAACAACAGCTAATCATTTAGTTGGATTAAAAGACATTTCTGCCATCATGGATTATCTGATCGAGGAATTATTCAGGATTAAATGTTTAATTCTAGTACATTGTTCACCAACTCTATAAAAAAAAACCCTACGTAATCAACAGGCCATGTGTAACCTACACTTACCCATATATGCAGTCCTCAGAGTTACCATTATTTTTTATTTTTATTTTTGGAGGCATTGTTGTTATCTTGCTCAATTTATCCCCCAGTTTGTGAATAACTTATTTTGCTGCAATGCCTCCAATTAAATACAAATTAATAGCACAATCTACAGTCCAACTGATCTGAATTTGTGGACTCAAATAGTGAAGATCTTATCTCCACATCAGGAAAAAAAATATCTGTATAATAATTTAGAACTATTGATGTAAGAATCATGCGAAGAACTTTATTTTATGAATTGGTGTTCCAAATAAATACGAGTTAAATTTCTATGATTTTTCCGTAATCGGAAGAAGTAACAAAACAGCAGGACTTTAAACTAATTGGAAGAATTAGTGTAGTAGTTAAGGAATCATGCTGGAAACTAGGAGGCTGTGAGTTCTAGTTCAACCTTAGAAACAAAGCTAGTTGGATGGCCTTGGGCCAGTCACTCTCTCAGCCCTGGGAAGAAGACAAGGGCAAACCACCTTTGAAAAACCTTCCCAAGAAAACTGGAGAACCTCCTCATTTTTTTCCAGTTAAATCCTCAGGAACTATTCTCCTAATGACATTCCTGGTCTTTTATATGAATTTTGGAGCAAACCTATTGATGACTAATTTGGGTTACCTTTGCTTTTAACTAAAGAAGAAGTATAATCAAATTATAGAATTACTTTTAGCAGCTATTTCTAGATATCCTTGTTATGGATTATTTTTTTTATTGCAGTATGATCATCATGAATTTCCTGGAGTTGTCCCGAGAACATTTGTTGGTCCAATTTTTATTGCTCTTCTTTCCAGTCCAGCTGTCTATATATTGTCCCTTTTACAAATGTCAAAATTCTATTCCCAGCTGATAGGTATGAGATACAGCCATTTTTCTTTATGCTTTTTTATTGTATTGTAAACCATTGTAATTTCTAATACTGTTATATAGCCAAAGCCACTTAGACCGTGAACATTACCCGTTATTATTTCTATTACAGATAATAAAGCTGATTTTTCATTCTTATTCATGTTATTTTGCCATCAGTCCGAGGAACCCTAGGTTTGACAGTGATTTATGCCCTATGGCGGCTACACAAAGAAGTGAGAAAGCAGTTTGGTTTTACTGTATCCCTGATTTTCTGCCTAATAACAGCTACACAATTCCACCTGATGTTTTACTGCACTCGCACCCTCCCCAACATATTTGCACTGCCTATTGGTAAGTACTGAGCATGCTTTTCAAAACTTTCCTTGATGGGTAAATAATGGTAAAGCAGTGTTCACCATGACATGTCGCAACAAGGGTTGTGATTGGCTCCAGATGTTCCCTTGCCCAATGCTGAGAAGGCCAGCAGACACAAATGCCCTCTATGTCTGAGGTGTATAAATCAAGAATAAGGTAAAGGTTTCCCTCGCACATACGTGCTAGTTATTTCCAACTCTAGGGGGTGGTGCTCATCTCCGTTACAAAGCCGAAGAGCCAGTGCTGTCCGAAGATGTCTCTGTGGTCATGTGACCGGCATGACTAAACGCCGAAGGCGCATGGAACACTGTTACTTCCCACCAAAGGGGTCCCTATTTTTCTACTTGCATTTTTACATGCTTTCAAACTGCTAGGTTGGCAGAAGCTGTGACAAGTAACAGGAGCTTACACCGTTATGCGGCGCTAAGGATTCGAACCGCCGAACTGCCGGCCTTTCTGATTGACAAGCTTAGCGTCTTAGCCACTGAGCCATTGCATCCCACAGAGAGTGGGATGCTCCCACAATGGGAGTGGCTAAACTCATCAAGCTGTGGGATGGGAAACTACACAGACATTTTTTTTGAACTCCCCTCCCACCACAATTATTGAAAATCAGAAACATAAAATACCAGGGGGGAAAGAAAACCTAAAACAGGCTTAATATTATTTGGAAACCATCTCCATTCCCAATCACAAAAGGTAAAATAAATCAGGAAGTTCTGGTGCAACTGAATTGAGATACTTCCTCCAACCTGTAGCACTCTCTCTGTAGAATGTTATGTGCTTCCCCCACTTCCAGTCATTCTCTTCCAATGGTGCAATTTATAATCCAACAATATGCTTTAAATGGGACGAACCTTACTGAAAGTTTGATTTTGATTATGTAGTAGGCTTGTTAATTGTTTTGCTATATTTAGATCTTGACAGTGATCAACAAGTTAAGTTATTGATACCCGATTTGTCTGTTCATTTGTTAATCAGTTTTACTAGCAGTTACATCTTGGATGCAACAAAAGCACCGCCCGTTTATTTGGTTCTCTGCTTTGGCAATCATTATCTTCAGAGCAGAGCTTTGCATATTCCTGGGTCTTATGCTGCTGATCACTCTGTTGAATAAAAAACTCTCCGTTATGAAAATGCTTTTCTATGCTGTCCCTGCAGGGGCTTTTTGCTTAGGTAAGTGTGGTTTTGAATTGGTGGGATTTTCTTCAGAAGTGGCTCTACTAAAAACTACGTTGTAAAATTTTAAATGACATGTCTTCTTAATCTCATTTTAAAAGATTGAAAAATTCGGCACTGGGGTTTAGTGTGCAGTTACCTAGTCCTTTGTGGGACTCTGCTCTTCGTTCATCAATTGTGCAAGTAGATCAACTTAGCCTGTAGACTTAGTTATCTTAGCAGAAGGTCCTACAGTAAATTGCAACGTATTTAATACAAAAGAGAATCAGCCAGTCCTGTTGCAAATAGAGGCTCCCTTTCTAATTCCAAGGGGCGCACTGGATATCTCTCAAAGTCCTATCTGAATGGCAGACCTTGCCTCCATGTTTTTAATCCTATGAAATCAAACCAGTGTATTTAACCTCAGGCAGAAGGAACAATATTACAGCCCTTTTCAAGGCCCAGCCTTGTGATTCTTCAGGCTGAATCATCAAATCAATATTTCAGATAATAGGCTGATTTCCATTCAGTTCTGGAATGACAGTTGTATTTATTGCTTTAAGGCATGTTGAACCAACGTTGTTGCTATTTTAAGTGATTTCTGCATAGCTCCTTACTTTTGCCTGTTTTCTCCTTTTAGGTCTCACAGTGACTTTGGATTCTGTGTTTTGGAGGCAGCTCTTGTGGCCTGAAGGGAAAGTACTTTGGTATAACACTGTCTTAAATAAAAGCTCCAACTGGGGAGTATCCTTTTAAACATGGAGGAAACAGAATCCTATAGCACAACTTAAATGAGTTCAGTATTCACAATGTGAGAAGGAATAACTGGAAATAACTAGATGAGGTAAAAAAGGTCTTGTCATAAAACCCTTTTATTTTGCATCCTTTCCAAGCCACATCACTTCCTTGACATAGCAAGAATTGTAATTTGTATGGTACCAAATCTTAAATGTTGTCAGCCATTTCTATTTCTTACACCTGATTCCACATTTCTCACCTTATTCTGATATCTGTGGATACCTTTGGTGGTAGAAAATTCTTGTCATGCAAGGTTCCAGCTCCTCTAGAGCTCTCCTTTTATATTAAAAGTGGAGATATACTTTCCCCCTTCAGAGTGGGAGTGTTGGAATGAAGAGAATAGTGATGGGCTCAGTGGCTCAGCCCAGTTAATACTGGTTTTGTTTTTCAGCCCAGATTTGTCACTTTCAGAGTGACATGGAAATGATCACTTATAAAAAGGACATGATCAGAATTGGTGCTACAAACTTCACTTTGCTCAGAATAGAGAGACCCATATCAGCCTTAAAGAAAGACTTTTACTGAGTTAAAAGCTGAAGCCTTTAAAACCTCAGAAGTTACACACAAGTGACTGGATTTCAAATGGTTGTTTTCAATGTCCCAAGGTTGGAACAGTAGTTCCAGTTTGAAATTGTTTGAATATTCCAGTGTAGCTGATTCTATGGCTAATTATTGTTTTAATTCTCCAAACTAGGAAAATTTAGAAAGTAGCTTTGCTAATACAATAGGAGGCACAGATCTAGCTTTGCTGTCATATGCAGTAAGGTGATGGTGGGTGGTAGTGAGGATGAGTTAAGTAAAGATACCATGGTGCTTAAAAGTTTGTGACTTGTTTAATTGCATCCTCTCTATCCACTTTTAGGAAATTGTGTAGAGGTTAGTTCATGTTTTATGTCATATTTATATATAATAATGAAAAATCAAAATGGTCCAGAAACTTAAGCATCACTATGTACTTTTTTTATAGTAAGTATACGTTTTTTTTACTTTTTCCTAATTGAAAATTAGAGTTCACAGGTTCCAATAAATCCCTGTTATTTTTCCAATGTCTTCTGAGGTTTTTTTTTTTTTTTTGAGGCTGGCTATCAAATGCAAGTGTGCATTATTCAGTGCATGTACCTTGTGTTATGCCTTTTTTTCTTTTTTATTTTTACAAATTTCCAAATAGAAATGGCTACATAAGGCAGAATAGTACATAACCGATAGCATAATTACATCGATAACCTTTTGGATTGCTAAGTCCAAAAGCTACGTTGTCTTGTTCTTCAATCAGCTTTGCAAGAAGATAGCGAAAAGTGTACGTCATGAAAAAGGTTTCAATTTAACATCCGAAGAAGTGTTTTTGTTGTTATATTTATAGATTGTGTTAAAGTGAGTACATCGTCATTGTTTTTTGTTTTTTTGCTGGTCTCAATTTTTTGCTTGTTGATGGGGCAGAGAGCTCATAAAGCATGCTTAACTGCAGTATGACTCCCTTGTTTTCAGTGGCAATTTTAAAAATTCATTGGACAACCTGCACGCTTTTGGGTGATCAAATACTTCTTTAGCTAAGCAGAATAACAAAACGATCACGAGTGGGCAAAAAAGCTCCTGGAGTGGGGGTTCCAACTTGGTCCAGCTTCTCCATTGCGTTTCCTCATTGGAAGCTGTCAGGAAACATCAGAAATACCGCCCTCCCGCCCTGCACCACCTTTTCCTGCCTCCTTTTCCTCCACCTGTCATTTCTTTCCTCCCTCCCTCCCTCCCATTCCTGCCAGATTTCTCATTTACTTTGCTTGTAGGGAAAAAGCCCAGCAGGAAGTTGCAAGCCCTGCAGATTGGTAAGTGGCGGTTGGTGGATGGGGAAGGGAGCCATGAGTATATGGGGAACAGGAATGGTGTATCGGGTTGCACAAGAGCTACCATATTGGTTGGGGAGATCCCTTGGGTGAACAATTTGTAAAGGGTGACTGGGAGTGTGTGAGAAGTGCTGTGTGAATCAGGGAAGAGATATTGGGATGTAGCACAGGTAATGGGAGTGCACATGTGGGGGGCATAGTTCAGAAAAGGTGTAGGGGGGCTCCTTTCTCCTTCCTTCCTTTCCCTTGGCAGCGGGTGACTGCTGCTGGTTTGGAGAAGGTGTGAGGTGTTGCAGGACTGCCTGGGAAACTGTCACAGAATGTTGAAAATAAAGATGATGCAATCACAGCAGAAGCCCAGGAGTGTAGCAGCAGCTAGTAACACTGTCTTGCCATAACTTCCCCAAATTTCATTCCCTTTGAAGTTATTGGTCCCAAATTTTGGATGTATTCTTAAGTTGGCCCATTTCAGATACCTCAGTTCAAAAATTGTTAACCTGCAGTGCATTGTATCTCAAACAATGGAATTCTGCTAAATCAGTGGTTCTCTTTACATGATGTATTGTGTGGTTTTGTTGGTTACATAAAAGTCTAGACTTAGATCATGAGTTCTTCAGTGACAGAGTAGGGGCATCTGAGGTGAGGTAAATGGGAACAGGGAATGTTTGTGTGTGGGTGCATTAGCACACATGCTTTGTACTTTTTTCATTATTTATTTTATTTTATTTTATTTTATTTCTATACCGCCCCTCTCCCGAGGGACTCGGGGCGGTGTACAGCAGATTAAAAAATGTACAAAAATACAAACTTTAAAACCATTAAAAAGAAATATTAGTAAGCGCTGTGTATTAAAACCCCCCCAATAAAATCACAGATTTTAAACGAATTAAACGAAAGAGGTGATTTTGTATCTCACTGAATATATGTTATGTATGATAAAGTAGCTTATTCATACAGCAAAGAAATATAAACATAAGAAAACATTTTAAAATAGTATTTTCTAGAAAGTTTCAAGTGGCTATATGATGTTCTAGACAATTTTAGCAATGTAGAAGACACACATTGAGAAAAGTATTAATTCAAATAGTCTTTTTTAATTAAAAATTCCTTAACTGTCTTTTTAAAGACCTCGCCTTTCTTTTGGTATTTTTACTCTGCCTTGCCTCGCGCTCTGGGTTGCAGTATTGTATTTCTACCACTAGGAGCAGTAGACCGAAGATGTTGGGTATTAATTCTACCCTCACTTGGTTTTATTTTCCTGTATTCCTTTCTTCCACACAAAGAGCTGCGATTTATAATATACACATTTCCAGTTTTGAATATAGTGGCTGCCAAAGGCTGCTCACGAATGTAAGTGTACTTGTACATATTGTATTTAATTTCTGTATCAAGATCTTGACTTCATTTTTCACCACTTGCTAGTTTACCAATCACATTGTTGTCCAAATAACCATGACAGGAATTCTGGGAGTGGCACTTTTAATCATCTTGTGGGCCCCAGATTGGGAAAGGCTGACTCGGAATAAAATATTCTTATTTTGTCATTCCCTCAGGGCACACAGTCACTTAATATTGGCCTTTAGACCTGATGAGAGTGAATAAGATGTAAAATGGATGAAGAGTGACACTTCCCATGACCTTTTGGATTAGAAAATATGCAAGCTGTTTAGTCCTATGAATTTTAAATCACGGAAAACTAACATCTGTCTCTACAAAGGATGAAAAAAAATCCCCTTAAAAACAAACCTTATTTTATTAGGGCATATTGTATGTAGTAAATTCTGCCCCTCCTCCCCCCATTGCTCTTTAAAGTCCAATAAAACAGCAATCCCAAACCTTTCTGGCTCCATGAACCAATGGCGGAGGGAGGGAGGAGGGAGGGGATGGTTTCTCATGTGCAACCTAGTCTTGTGCATGTGCTTTGGGCACTCGCGTTGCCCAGTACTCAATGAGGTCAGCCGCCCAGGGGTTGGGAATCCCTGCACTAAAGGTTTGAACTTCTCCCAAAATTGCAAAGTATTACTTTCATTTCTATCTAATCAGGGTTTAGTATCAACCTGAATAAATTGACCAGATCAATGTATAGTATTTTAGATCAGGTTGACTTTGACCTGTGTTTTAGAGATAGGGTTAATTGCAGTTTAGGGTTTGAGCGTCATGCTGAACCACACTTAACTGAAGGCAGAAATGCAAATTTCAAAGAACAACTGTTTGTGTGTATAGAACGTAATCCCAGGGCTCTCACCTCTGATAGTAAACAAGTATAATACAATACAAAAATGACATCTACAATTCATATAACCTAACATTCAGTGTGACCTTTCAACAGCTGTGTATTGGAGTTGGATATATTGTGCCCACTAAACACACTATTTTCCTTTTCTACACAGTCTGAACAATTACAAGAAATCATGGTTATACAAATTAGGCACTCTGTTTGTTATAGCACACCTTTTTGCTAATGCTGCTTACTCGGGAGCATCACTCTATGTGTCCCACTTCAATTACCCTGGAGGAGTTGCTATGCAAAAACTACACCAGCTGGTACCTCCAACAGCAGGTGAGTAAAACTGGGTTGATTAAAAAAAAAAGTCATCTGGCGGCTTGATACCTTTTGCGGCCCCTTCTGCAGATTGGATGGAACTAAACACGTGGGCCATTCTTTAGTTGCTGCGCTCTGTGAGGTTTCAAGAGATAAACTGGCAGGTTAAAAGCTTGCTCTTTTAAGCCTTTTCCCATTTGGAGGGTGTGACCTCTGATAGGATGATAAGATGTGAGGAGGACAATACAGACCACAAAGCCAAATACACTTAATTGG